>PKRV01001465.1:3494-54718 GCA_003709505.1 Hyphantria cunea
GATAGTCGTAAGATTGACACTGGATACATTAAAATGAAATAAAAACATAATTAAAGATTTTTGGCACCAAAAACTAATCTCAAAAAAATTATGTCGTCAATATATCAAAATAAAAAACTTTAAAGTTGATTAAGAATATGTATATACATAACTTACGTGTTTTCTTTAAAAAAAACTGAATTCATTTAAAATGACAGATATTGACGCAACAACAACAACAACCCATAATGTCCCACTGCTGGGCTCGGGTCTCCTCTCAGGAGAGGGTTAAGGCCATACATCCCCACGCTGGCCAAGTGCGGGTTGGGGACTGGCAAGAATACGTTGTGGCTACGTAAATCTTGCCGTTGGATATTTTTTTTAAGCCGCCCGAAGGCCTCCAACTAAGCTTCACGACTGTTATCGTATGATAACAACCGGGACCAACTGCTTAACGTGACCTCCGAATCACGGAGACGCTCATGGTAACATGCCACTAGCGGTCACCCATACAGGTACTAACCGCGCCATCGTTGTTTACTCTCGGTGATTGTTTCTAATCACCGAGTGCAACTGGGCTACGAGCGCCTCGATATTGACGCAGTCGGCTTTTTTTTTAAATTACAATTACGTCTTTCTGCAGTTTTTGCAACCTTAGTTATCTCTTACGACACCCACGAGACGAGTGCGATTGGTAACACTCCATGTTCTTAACCTGTCACCACGTGTACAATTAATCCAATGCATTCTGTTTAATCAAATAATTAAATCGTCCTGATTTGACTATTTTAGTTATTATTTGTAGAGAAATCTATTTTCAACCCCAAAAGACGCGAAAATAGGTGTATAATAAGTTTGATGTCTATAATGCGCATATATTTGAACATCACTAAACTTTAGAGTGATAGGACTATGTACTATAAAAATTTACATGATCTATTTATTGAATGATTTCCACAATTGAATGTGTCAGTACAATTTTTATGTAGTGTAGTCACTGAAAATATCATCTATCTGAACTCGTTGTTTGCATTTGTATAAATAGGAGTGGAACCACATCAAAGCCAGACCTCAGATTCCAAGTTGCTCCATTTTTTGAACAGTATTCACCAGGACACCACAATACCGCCACAGACTGCATTGTTGGTCTAATGGTTAGCGTAAGCGACTGCAGATCAAGAGGTCTCGGGTTCGATTCTGTCTGTCTGTTCGGTTTTCCTTACAAGAAATTTTTAATAGCAGCCCGGTGTATGTAACATGGCGATGTTCCCTACCTGTGCCTCGGAGAGCGAGTGAAACGTCGTTCGCGGTTGTCATAAATATCTATGGCAATCGTAATTGGAAAGTCAGTGCCCTCAAATACACTGAATACTTTTTTTCTTTTACGTGTGGAAACCCCCTCGGGCCTTCACCCCACCGGGGTTTGCAGCGGGGTGGTGTGTCGGAATCGAACCGATTAAAACCACACGGTGTGCCACTCTACGCCTGAGACGGGATGGATCCGGGAACCGCTATCTTACGCCATCGGGACCCCTCCCAGCGCCTGCCCGCACAGAAGCGGGCATCGTCTGCTGTAATAAACTTTCAATTTCGGCGACGTACGGCACACGCGTAACGTCGCCCCCTCGCAGCTGGCCTATGAAGCGGATGGAGGGGAAAACCCGTCTCGCCCATCCGCGGCCACACTCAGGGCGGCATGAGGCGCTGGGGCACACCGCCCGCGTGTGNCGGAGTTGGGGACTGACAAGAGAACTTGTAGATACCTAATCTTACCGTTGGATGTTTAGCCGCCCAAAGACCTCCAACTAAACTTCACGACAACAACCGATATCGCCTGCTTAACGTGACCTTGCGAATCATGGAGACGCTCATAGTATCATGCCACTAACAGTTATCCATAGAGGTAGTTACCGCCTTGCCTACCCTCAGTGCTTGTTTCTAATCACCGAGTGCAACTGGCCAAAGTGCTGAATACTATAATAACCAGTGTCGATTTTAATTTATAGCAGTTTGATCCTTGGACCATCGCTTCTTGTATCACAATTTTGACATACAAGATTTTTCTCAGCACACACAATTCACATTTAAATAGTCGAAACCCATTAGTTTCGAGTAATTTTCTAAAGCTAATGAGATCCTATGAGTACTATGTACCACAAATGAAAATTATATTATTATTGTTAATAAGTCCAATGAATGCAATATTTAGATTCCATTGGATGTGCGATTAGTTATCGCACAAACAGAGAAGACGTTGGTACAGTAATAAAACCATGTGATCCATCATCCATCCATCATACACCTCGCAGATATTGATTTATCTATACGAATTAATCTTATAGACAATAATTTCAGTATTAATAGGGAAGACGTGTATAGTTAGGTCCTAACTGACAATTGGACGCCCATCAAAGTGGTAGCCAAAATGTGGACGAAATCAGCGTTCTTGTTACTGTCCCTCGCTGTTATGCAGGTATGGTTTAGAGTCAAAGTTTTATAATTTTGAATAAAAAATAATTTTACGTTCAGGAAACATTTGATCATTATACATTTTTATTATTTTTAAAAGTAAATAAATTGAAACCTGAAATATTTGTGTTTATATTGTTAAATTATTGACCGCTCCTGTCGCTTCCTCATTATGAAAATGTGTGATAAATTGTAGTTAAAAGTAATAAGTATTAATATTTTTCTATTCAATAGATAAAACTGGTTGTTATAAATGTTTTATTGTAAAATGAACGATATTCATCAATCTCTAGAGTTAAACTCATTTTATTCGTATTAACATTTTTAAACTTTTTGTTAAATAACACCCACAACCAATAGCGAGACACTTCTTAGATATGAGTGTTGTCACATTATTTTCTGATTCAATCCCATTTATTCAGGTAAGATTTTTTTTCCTCCGCGATTGTCTGAACTAAACTAACATTTTGGACAATGTTACATTGATATCAAATTTTAGTAAACCTCTTCGGTCTCATTATGAATTATGTTGTGACAGGCTGCTATGGAAGTAGCCTATGCTTCACTATTTACCAGTAAATAATACTGATTGGAATCTTACTAATATTATTCAAATCTTTTGTAAAATCGCTTATTGTTTTAGTAACAAAGTTCAAGGCCCTAATACTGCTTGGAATACTTTTGAAGTATACTCTGTTCTACTAATTATCGATAAATTTAAAAGAGAATGAAAAACTTCAGAACACTTTAATCCAATGACGAGTCCTTTAGTATATAGCTGTTGTCACGTAACAATCTTACTCACTTATTTACAGGTACCAGCTAAATATATCGTGCCGAGGTTCTTTGAAGACATGATCAAAGGTAAGTAGAAAAATAATTGATCGTTTTGACAGTAACCATTCAGTTCATTTTATAATTCAAGTCAGAACAACAAACAAATACGCAAGAATAGGTAACGAAATATGGCACCATCCACTAGGACCCCACTAATCTCTACACTGATCTCCAAGGGATTCTTGTTAGATTTCATTTCCATTTTGACTCCCGAGCCATTTATTTGGGTTTTTTTTTCATTTGGATCTGCTGCTTAAACTGATAATGGATTTATTTGGATTTGTGTCCACACAACTTGGTTATTTAAAGTCAATATTATACGTAGTGTGTTCAAAAAGTATCGCGAATTTTTATTGTATAATATTGTAGATAGGTCAATTGTCAAACCTGTTTATACATTTTACAACCAAAGTTTACCTACACAATTCATTAAATATCCTAGTTACCTATACCTATCTCGAGGTAAATTTTACGTATAATTTTGGGTAGTTAATGAAAATTTAGCGGAGCTCATAGCCCAGTTGCACTCTGTGATTAGATACAATCAACGAGGACAAGCAACGACGGCGCGGTCAGTACCTGGATGGGTGGCCGCTGGTGGCATGTTACCATGAGCGTCTCCGTGATTCGGAGGTCTCGTTAAGCAGTCGGTCCCGGTTGTTATCATACGATAACAGTCGTGAAGCTTAGTTTGAGGCCTTCGGGCGGCTTAAAAACATCCAACGGCAAGATTTACGTAGCCACAATGTATTCTTGCCAGTCTCCAACCCGCACTTGGCCAACGTGGGGACGTATGGCCTTAACCCTCTCCTGAGAGGAGACCCGAGCCCAGCAGTGGGATATTATGGGTTGTTGATTGATTGAATGAAAATTTATCTATCTCATATATATGAGACCTGAATAAGAAAGCATTTACTATTATTTATGCATTTTCTCAATTTGCGTTGAACTTTCTCTATACTATACGCTACAATACTCTCATTGATTTAAGGCCAGCGCGAGAATCCCTACTTATATTCTAAATCCGGAAGTAACTCTGTTTGCCTGTCACTTACGCTCTAAATGTAATTTGGTATGGAGATACTTTAACTTTTGAAGGTGGACATAAGCAACTCTTTCCTGTAAAAATCGAGATACACGCGGACGGAGCCGCGGCTAAATTCTAGTAGTAAAATAGACTCATCACTCTGTCTTTAAATAAGTCCAAACCATATTTGGTATAAACGATATTATTAAATATTTTACATTTGGGAGAGTTCAATTCTTTTGCCCAACGAATTAATGGTAAAATGGTCATTATTGTGTTAATATGACACGAATTTGATATATTCAATTCATTTACATACTAATAAATTTAACAGACAGGAATACAGCAATATTTAAGTTACCAATAATTAAGTCCACTGAGCACCTTCTAAAGCTTCATAATGAATGTTCAGTAAATCTTTAACTCTATGAAATAAAGGTAATTGGACAAGAAGCTATGGCTAAAGCTACTGTATACAATCGTAAAGGTTTTATTATTCTTACGTTTAATCTCCTAAAGGACTCATCCAAATTTGCTCCTAACCGATTTCGAGCATTGCGGCCAGTCTGAATACAAAAAACACCTAACCACGCGAGAAAAATTATAGCAGATATATCGATATAATAAAGGCATGCTTAAACCTGTATCATCTATTTCATTAGAATCAGGACCGCCATCGATTGGGGCGCGCATTGTTTCCGGATGGGAGGCTACTCTCGGTCAACACCCTCACCAAGCACATATTCGTATGGTCCTAAGTAATGGATTTACGTCTGGCTGCGGTGGTTCCTTCGTGCACTCAGATTGGATGATCAGCGCCGCACATTGTACCGCCGCGTAAGTTTTTAAACAGTTTTCTTACTACAGTAACTTAAAGTTTTATCATACATGTACATATTGAAAGATGTGTCAAAGGATTTGCCTTCCAAGAATCTTTTTTTGAACCCCTTCTAATCAGCCCATTTTCTTCTTTTCTAGAACTCTCAACTTGATCATCAGTGGTGGCACAGTCTCCCTCGATGCAACACCAGAGTACATCTCTGAAACAAACGAGTACTATAATCATCCTTCATACGACAGCTCAAGGCCTGCGGTCGTTCAGCCAAATGACATTAGTCTCGTGAAGCTGCAGGAACCACTGACTTTCACAAGTTAGTATTTTATTAAAAATGCATCTTGCCACGTAGTAAAAAATAAAGTATGGGATCGAAATCTTGATGTTTCGAGTGACGATATTTTCCATCTTCTTTTTTTTGACTGTTTCGTAAATAATAGAAACTTACAAAAACGATTTAGATATAGAAAAAAAAAGAGAGAAAGAATACATTTATTAGTCATATATAATAATCAACATAAGACATTTAACTAAGATGAAGTGACCAACAATATACAAAACAAACAAAACGAAAACAGTGAAATTTCTGGCTGTGTGACTAAAAGGCCACAGTTCAGCTTGTGCTGCGGTCCTGAAAGTGACCACAGCGCTGATTTTTAGCTGTAGCCAATATGGTACTTCACAGACGCGTGCACAGCTTCAGCAATAAAAAAATATATAAGAATAAAACATTGGAAATAATTTTAAAAAAAAATTTAGACTATAGGCTAAAATCTTCTTTTTAGGTCTGTGTTCAGCAGCAAACTGTGAAAGGTTGCTGATAATAATGATGACGTTTATTAGTCGGTGAGTTCAATGGTGATATAGGTGGCAAACGAGCAGACATATCGTCTGATGGTAAACGATAACCGCCGCCCATGGACACCAGCAACAGCAGAAGCGTCATAATTGCGTTGCCAGCCTTTGGGGAGTGGGAGGAGGGGTTGGGGTATAGGTCTTCGGTATCCTCGCTCATTCACTCGCAAGTGCTGTTTCATTCGTGCCGAAGAATGGCTCTTTCACGATATGTTATCTTAGCTGTTTCAATTTATAATTGATTAGCAATAATTAGTACTTTATGGTATAACAACTGATAAATATTACTGGGATTTTTGGAAGGGGGAAAATATAAAAATTTATAAAATATAAATGTCTAAAATTAAATTACTTTTGTAGGAAATCTCCAACCAATCCGCATTCAGACATCAGCAGAAGCTTCTAGAGACTACTCAGACGTAGTTTTACAAGCTAGTGGATTCGGTGCGACCTGGACCGGCGGTGAGAAACCAAACATACCTTACACTTTAAAAGCAACGTTAAAATTGCTTAACACTGGGTTCTTTAGAGTGCCTCTACTCTGTCTAATGGAAAGCGTGAGCAGAATCACATAGCAGTGGTCACATTATCATCAAGATAGCAGACAGTGTACCAATGCAGCATGGTGACCTGAACTATTGAGGTGATACTTCATTATTGGGCAGCCTGTTTTCTGTGAAACTTTGGGCTAGTCAATACAATTTAAAAGTGTAATATAAAGAATTCATCACTTTTTAGTAAAGGCTTAAGGCCACCAGATCAATTTAAAAGTGATTCATTCCAGGTGTCGGATCCCGGGAACTCAGATGGGTATATCTCCGAGGTATAAGTAACGTTCTCTGCCAACTTACGTTTAACGCAGCTCTGGTTATCGACAGTACTATTTGTGCACAGTGGTACAACGTCACTTCGCAGTCTACTTGTCAGGTAAGGTTCACCACCTTGGGCTTCGGGATACCATCAAAATGTCATTTAATCAATACCTTCTTACTAAACCAATGGAAATTTTCCTAGTATTTCAACTGGAAGACCAAATGTCTATCTCATTTTGACTGCCTCTGTGGCGCAGTGGTTGCGAATGCGACTGCTGTGCAAGAGGTCTCGGGTTCGATTCCTGAGTCGGACCAAATGTTTGTATGATCTGCAAATATTTGTTTCGGAGTTTGGGTGTTTTCTATGTTTAATATGTATGTATTTACAAAAAAAAAGTATATAAGTATTAATATCAGTTATCTAGGACCCATAGTACAAGCTCTGCTTAGTTTGGGACAAGATGGCGATGTGTGTTAAAATGTCTGAAAATATTTATTTATTTATAATCATGAAAGCACGTATACATTTGTATAATAGTCACATGATATATAAAATAGCCCTACAATTTACCATATAAGTATGTACTTATGGCCCAATAAATTTTAATATAGCTGTTGTAGAAATTACATAATTAAGTGTTATGTAAGTGAATTACGCAACGCAAAATAATCTTATCAACAATTTCTGCCTAACTAACGAGAGCTAAAAATATTGGATACTCCAAACTAGTTTAACTTTACAAGTAAAAGAGGTCCTTATTTTTCCACGAAATTCTGTATTGCCACTTTGCTGACAGCAACTTTCTAGAACAGACTCTCAGCTAAGATGCGGTCGATAAACAAACATTCTGTATGTTCTATCTGAACTGCCTTATTGGGGTCTGGATGATTCGCTATGGCCATCACTATTCTCTAATAATTTCAAATGTCATACCATCACGAAAAGCTTCGATCACGAGATGAAACTCTGCCAAACGATATTAATAAGTATCTGTTTTAAAACTAGGGTGACAGCGGTGGTCCGCTTGTGTACACCAGGGAATCAGGTCAAAGGATCCTCATCGGAGCAACCTCATTCGGTGCAAGTCCATGGTTCGGTGGATGCCACTCTGGAAGGCCTGCAGGTATATTATTACTAGCATTAGCATTTATGCATGACATTAAGAATATATATCTTGAAGTACTTTTTGCCTTAATGAAGCTTGACTTGCATTGATTATGCTTATTACTATTAATATTATTAACATGAAGACAAAGGCCTTTTTTAAAGTGCCTCACTTTGCAAACCTCAACTTCAGTCAAATTTATTTAAAAAAATGAAGCGTATTAATTAAGAAACGCAATACTCTACACAAACTACTGTGCTATGAAGCGTAGTTAATTGGAAGCGATATAATACTCATGCACTCTTTGCATGCGTAATCGATTTTTCTAAATATTTGAAGTATCTTCTTTAGTGCAAAACTCGTTGTTGATGTTGTTTCAGCTTTCGTCCGACCTGGATTTTTCCATCAGTGGTTCACAGAAGTTTCTGGTATTGATTTTGAAAACCTAGAAGACCAATTTGAGGGAAGAAAATCCTGGTACCTAAAGTAGATGACATCATCGATATAGATCACCTCAAAGAATATACGTGTAAATAAATAATTAACAATAATAACATCTCTTTATTTTGAAGTATCTCAGACCCATACAAATTATTATATTTGATTTTATTATTCTTAATAATTTATTAAGAATAATAAAATCAAATGTAAATTAATTCAGTTAAAAATATACTTAGTCAGGCCATAAATACTGCTACAGTTAAAAATAAATAAGATACTATTTTTGAATTTGGAATGTGTCACTTTAATACGATTGTTCATTGTATTTTTTTTAAATTTTTCACACCAATATATTGTGAAATATTTTATAGTATTGAAATGCAGTGGGGTGATGAAGAGTACTGAATCACCAGATTTTACAGGACTGCTCCACATATAAACTTAAATTAGAGCAGCTAATTATAAATACTTATTACTGAATAGTTTATACAGTAATATTTGTATTACCTTCATAATAATGGATAATATCTCATTAGACCAGTTTAATCTTTATAACGGTGAAGTAGCCACATCAAAATTAGACTATTTGGCTTTGGAACAAAAGTTAGACATAGCTCTTAATACAAGAACAATATCAGAGCGCTCGCTTGCGGAACTATGTAGTACAATTAGATGGCCGGTCGCGGGTTGGGATATATGTATGTTGCAAGTTCTAATTTTACTGTAAAATCTTTTTTTTTTTACGTTGTGGAATGCCTTTACGCACTTCGCTCCGACAGGGGGTTCTTTGTGTGGGGCTCCTGACTAACTCCAGCCAGACTACCTACTAAACCACCACGGTGTGCCACTCTGCGTCTGAGACGGGAGAGATCCGGGAACCGCTTTCTTACGCCATCCGGACCCCTCCCAGATACTGTAACATCTTAGCGTAACTTCATGACGCCGCACTGCGCCGTTGCCAAGATCTCATCATCTACCTGTAAGGCTTATAGTGAGCGGCATGTAGTGAGCTGTGATATTCAGTTTTGCACCCTACACCCTTCTGATTATTATCTACATCATTTACGTTCCTTTTTGCGGCCCCTTGTGAGACACAAAATTATCATTGGCGCTGATGTCAATGCATCTTCTACTTTATGGTATGGCTAATTGCGTTCAAATCTGACCCCTGTATACCCCTGATGTACCACCAACTTTTTTTAGCCCAATGGGTGAGTCTTCTATTGACGTGATGCTTCTCGATATCTAGATGTCGTATTTTACCGAACGCATTCTGTAATGACCACCACTCAGTCGTGTACTCATTCATACTAATGGTTGCATAATATCCGCACTGTTTCACTAAAGAGTGAAACAGATCTAGCATGTACTGCAAAGGCAGTACATGCTAGATACTTCAGTCACAGTGTTCTATCAGCTGAGGAAAGCGCCGATATATTATCAGATACTTTCGCATATTCTGCTGATGATTGTATTGGCCGTGGATCTATCGTTAATACTCGTAGATGTAATTGGTGGAATTATAAATTAGAATAATTTCGTAGAATCTATCGGAAATCTCGTCAAAATTAAACGACATCGAAAAGCGTAAGGTAACAGGAGGTATTTCGCCAGGGCCACTATAAAGCTGCTGTAAAGAAATCAAATTTAAACTTGTTGATAAACTCCATAGAGAATGTCGTTGGTCACCTGTGTATCATAAATTTAAGGCAAATAGATCAATCAACCTTGCATACGAACAGAACATCAAAAATCAATAATAGTTACACAAAAGGGGTACAATAAACAGCAAAATATCTTTTAGAATCAGTTGTGTCTGACGATCAATCGAAGGATGACACGGATTATCACCGACAAATTAGGCAGTGGGCTAACGTACTACCATTGTCTTCAATATATCTGACTTACCATCTTCAGACGAATCCCTCACTATCGTTAGGTCATCATAAGGGCGACTATAAAATATCAAACGAAAATGAAAAAAAAAGCTTGTGAAGTTTCGGGTGATACGATTTAAAATAGTTTTCACAAACGTTGCATTTCAGAAGGAGTATTTCCAAGTTTTTGACGGTGCGGTAATATTCGTACAATACCAAAAAGCAGCGATAGGCCGCTGGATGATCCCAAATCCTATCGACCCATAACATTGTTGCCATCGCTAGGAAAGCTTTAAGAGAGTCTTGAAGTAACACGATTACTAGCGGGTAAAGTTTAATTTCATGATGGACCATTCGGGTTCACGTTGGAAAAATCGACAACTTGTGCGGTTATATGTGTAAGGAAAACTGTCACCGAGTCAAGGTTTAATACGTCTTAGCTATCTGCCGCTTTTGACAAATCGTGGTGGCTAAAATTAAAATCAAGATGTTTCAAAAATATTTATTACTATGGAATAAATTACACAAATCATCTACCCTACTAATAAAAATATTCAATACAATGAACTTAGAAGCAAACGGGTGAGGCATAATAGTGCCTGTGATACGGTGTGTCGTCCCGGTACCTGCATCGGTAATGTATTGCCTGATGCTTTACGTTTAAGTGCCAAAGAAATAAATAACACTATATTTTGATAGAAGCAATTATCGAACGCCATCTATCGCCAACGCTATGAACTACTAAATCAATATTTTTAAATCATGACGAAGTGCGGCGGCGTGCGTGCTCGTTTCTTTTCGCTGACGGACGCCGCTAGGTGTCAGAAATGCTGCGCTCACTATCATCGACGATGTGTTAAAAAAATCAGGCCACTGATAACAAGCCCGAAACACCAGTAAGGGGTTCTGGATCTTATAACTTTGATGCTTCGGAGACCCCGTTAGGAAATACACAGCAGAGTCCATCCCCACCCAAGAACAATTCTCCTAATAACTCTGTGATCACCCATGATATAACGGCCGAGATAAACTCTGCATTAATAATTTTTAGAGACTCATTACGCTCTTTAAACAAGGAACTTCAGCTGTTCGGAGAAGAGATGACAGAGATAAGAGAATCCCTAAATACTTGTAATGGGCAGCTTAACAAGTTAAAGGGTAGGGTGAGCGCCCTGGAGCAGCGGAAGCCGGCATCTTTAGTCCAAGCTGATCTCAGTGACATTGTCGAGGAACTTAAACAACAGATCAACGATCGCGACCAATTGTTATTGGTAAACAATGTCGAGATCGCTAATCTTTTGAAGGCGCGCGCAGAGAATCTTATCCATGCAACGCTAAAGATAGCTGTGAAGTTAGGGTGCAAATGGAGGAGAGGGATATTGTCAGCGCTGAACGTGTGGGTCCGCGTGTAGTATCAATCAATGCCGCGGGACCTGAACCCCGGCCCCGTCCACTCGTTGTGTGGCTAGCGCGTCGAAAACTACAGAAAAGTGTGACCGTGACCGATTATTTTAGTGCGCGCGTGTGTGCCGCGGCACAACATCAGTTGACCTAGGTATTTCGGGCGGAGAGTGAGTTGCGCCCTCCGCCCGAAGAGGTACGCGAGTGGCGTGAAGCCGCCTGTCGAGCCACGATGGCTCGAGGAAGTCATCTCGCAGAAGGAGGCGGTGGAGAAGGCCCGAGAGGACGATCTCCACCCGGACCCGATCCGCTGCCGGCGAACCAGGCGGCGGAGGCGCGCCTACCAGCGCCTCATGCCGCCCTAAGTGTGGCCGTGGATGGGCGGGACGGGGTTTCGAGCACCTTACTAAGTCAAATCGCGAGTTGTTTCGTAAGGTGCCAGACGTCTGCCTACATCACGAATGGAAATTTGTTTGGCGTAGACGTGGACGCATCCTGACACGCAATAAAGAGAATGACAAGGCTTTTAACACACAAAATGAAGCGGACATTGCGCGTGTCTTTGCCAGCGACGCAAAATCATTGTTTTTCCGTTGTATTATTATTGTATTTTTGTCGTATTTTTATAGATATGTATCTTTTAAACCTGTATTTTGTGAGTTATATATGGCACGGTGTCTTTTTTGTTTTGTAAGGGTGTTTGACTGTTTTAACATTGTGACGCCGCAACACTCAGTTATAGGTATATTACAGCTTTGCAATAATATGCTTCCCATTTCAGTCACGATTTATATACCTGCTTTATGTGTGTCACTATGGATTCGGTAGAGCTTGTTTTCCATATACTAATTTACTATAAATATAACTCATTGATTCGCTGTCCTATGGTTAACGGATTAAAAAAAAAAGAAATAATAATGTTAGATATTTTTTTTACTGTTGGTCTTTTCAATGCAGGCTCACTTGAGACGAATCATGATGATTTCGTGGCCATGGTGGAGGGACACAGTTTCGATATTTCAGAAATTAATGAGACTTCGTTGCGTCATGAAGAGGAGGAGAATGCGCCGACCGTTCCAAGTTATCGTCTGCGTCATGTGCCGCAACCGGCGAATGACCGTTCGGGCCGGGAAGGGGGTGTTGGTTTTTATGTTCAACGTGCTCTAAATGTGCGCACGTTACCAATAGCCGTTGGTCCCAGGGTCGAATCTATAGTTTCCGGCGTGGGAGGAACCGAGGCGTGATCCCGTGACGGCCATCAGGGTGGGGGTTCTCTTGCTTGGTAACATGTTTGCGGCTATGTTGCGCAGCGAGAGCGCGGGGAACTCCGCCGTTTCTTTCTGCGAGCAAGTTATGCTTGCCAAGGAGACGGCATAGCGAGGTCGGAAGAGGTTTGAAACTCTTCTGGTCCGCCAGGCCCGGGTTCGGGCCAGGTACCACAGACGACTCGGGCGCCGCAGATCGCTAAATGATCTCCGTCCTCCATAAGTGCAAGCCTGGGGGTGACAGATGTGGCCATTTATCGCTTTAGCAGAAGTAGGCTCAGGGGGCTGAGGGTTGCGCGAGCTTCGCAGCACTCGCACCCCACCTATTGGGGCATTAACGGAAACATCGGGGCTGGGCATCGGGCACCGTAGCTGGCCCGAGGTAGGTCGGGGTTTCAGGGTTTTCCTGACTTCTAGGGTGTACTTGGTTCCCCGGCTCCTAGTACCAGAGACGGCATGTAGCTTTAGACGGCCAACGTGCCACCACGTGGCATGTTGGAATCGAACTCTTAACGGTAAAAGGGTAACCATTGGCACTGCCTGCTGCCCCCCGTGGCTGGATCTTAGCCTCTTCCTAAATGCCCTCACCGACACATTAAAATCGCTTGAAAACACTGATCATTGTATTTTACTGGGAGATTTTATTGTAAATAGGCTTAACGAGAGTGACAGTTGTACAAGAGTGGTGATGGATTTTCTCGATTGCCTTAGCATATCTCAGATTATCACATTATCTACGCACTTTACAGAACCGAGTTAATCTCTGATCGACTTATTAACTAACTAGCAGCTCAAGATTGCACGCCTCATTCACTCTCTCAAACTGGGAAGTGAGTTTAAACTAAGTTTCGTGCCGAACATCATATATTTTGCTTTATTCGGGTTGAGGACCAACGAATTTATCTCCGCCCAATGTACGATTCTGCGCATATCGTCGTTCAAGTCAGAAATAGCTCTATCGTAATTATTTAACTGAAAAGAAATGGAAAGTTGAATATCATCGGCATAAGGTAATAACGTTAATTTTTCAAACATTTTGTTATGTTCACGCAATAAATAATAAAAATAATTGGTCCTAAGATAGATCCCTGGGGCACTCCTCTATCAACAGGGGTGAGTTCAGAAGTCACTAATGTTCTTCCATTAAGACGCAGTTCCACTCTTTGATAACGATTTAACAGATAGCTATGGAACCATTCAACTACATTACGATCAAATCCGTAGTATTTCTAATTTTTACAGTAACAGACTAGTATTTATACTATCAAAACCCCCGAAAATCCAATAAAACAATCAATGTACACATGCCCTGGTCGACAGGATGTTATCAGTCACGTCAAATAATGCAGTAGTTGAACCTCTCCCCTTTCTGAACCCTAACTGAAAATGAATTCAAAATAAACAGACACCTTTTTCAAACCACCGATAAAATATTATGGGTCCTAAGTGAGCTATTTGATTTCTATAGCATGTATGGCAGAATCGCCTAAACTAACGGGAATTCACCGCAGTTGACACACACTACTATACTGCCCCAGATGCCCCAGATTTAGCAGAATGCTACGTTCTTTGTACCAAAGACTGCATTCCCAGAGGATATGATGAGCCGTTAATTTACAGCTAGAATCAGGTGTTGAGCATTGACAAAATGGTTAATCGACCAACTTAAATGAGTGTAGTTTACTCTTAAAGTTACCGTGGTGTAGTATAGAATAGTACATAACTGCACGTCTTTGCACCTCGAGATCGACTGCAAGAATACCCGCAACACTGGCAAAGTCTCAACCAACCGTCCTATGTGAATTTCACAAGAAAGTTGGCTTTACAACAGCTTGCGACAGTTAGTGCCTACAATCACCCTATGGAGGAACGGGTAACATATCCCTCCAACACAAAGGAAGGATCCTCCAACCAGGCGAGGTGATCATACTTGGTGGGCATTCTAATATGTTGTTCGAAAAACTAAAAGTTTCTTTCTATTTTTATTTTTATTATTTTTCTTTTATTTTTAATAGTAACATTTTGAAATTTAATTCATGCCACTAGCGGTCACCTATGGTGATAGTTACCGTGCTGTCGTTGCTAACCCTCAGTGATTCTTTCTAATCACCGAGTACAACTGAGCTTTAAAAGCCAAATACCATAATAACCAGTGTCGATTTTAATTTATAGCAGTATTCCCTAAGATTACAAATTTGGGCCATTGCTTCTTGTATCACAATGCGGAGATGCAAAAATTTTCTCAGCACACACAATTCACATTTAAATAGTCGAAACCCATGAGTTTCGTCTAATTTTCTAAAGCTAATAAGATACTACAAGTACCATGTATTACAAATGAAAACTATGTTATTATCGTTAATAAGTCCAAAGACTTCAATATTTAGATTCCACTGGATATGCGACTAATTATCGCACAAACAAGGAAAACGTCGGTACAGTAATAAAATGTGATCCATCATCCACTCATCATACACCTTGCAGATATTGATTTATCTCTACGAATTAATCTTATCTAGACAGTGATTTCAGTATTAATAGGGAAGACATGTAAAGTTAGGTCCTAACTGACAATTGGACAGCCATTGGAGTAGTAGCCAAAATGTGGGCAAAATCAGCGTTCTTGTTTCTGTCCCTCGCTGTTATGCAGGTAAGGTTTTAAAGTCAAAGTTTTATAATTTTGAAAAAAACTGAATTTATCGCTCAGGATGCATTTGATTATGCATTTTTATTATATTTAAAAGTAAATAATTGAAACCTGAAATATTGGTTTTATATTGTTGAATTATTGACCGCTCCTGTAGCTTCCTCATTATGAAGATGTGTGATAAATTGTGATTAAGATTTATAAGTATTTAAAATTAGCTGTTTAATAGAAATTAAATAGCTAATATTGGTTGGAGTTTTCCCTTGTTAAATGCATTTTTTCGTTTAAACTTTTTTAAACTCTAGCTCCCCTTATCGTGTTAATTAACGCCCGCTAACAATAGCGAGATCCTCCATTAGATATGAGTGTTGTCACATAATTTTCTGATTCAATTCCATTTATTCCGGTAAGATTTTTTTCCGCGACTGTAGTGGACTGAACTGGACAGCCATTTTGGACAATATTGTATTGATATAATATTTTAGCAAACCTTTACTGACTCATAATTAATTATAACACTTTAATCCAATGACGAGTCCTTTAGTATATAGCTGTTGTCACGTAACAATATCACTCACTTATTTACAGGTACCAGCTAAATATATCGTGCCGAGGTTCTTTGAAGACATGGTCAAAGGTATGTAGAAAATAATTGTTCATTTTTTGATGAACTATTCAACTTATTTTATAATTCAAGTTAAAACAACAAACAATTGCGCTATAATATATAACAAAATATGGCTTCATCCACTAAGATCCCATTAATCTCCACAGTAACTTCCTATTTGAATTTCATAACCATTTTGATCTCCAGGTGATTTATTTGGGATTTTTTCTTTCACTTTGATCCTCTGTCAAAACCGGTGATGGATTTATTTGAATTTTTTGGTCCACACAACCTGGAAATTTGTAGTCAATGTTGTATTACCTACATACAACATTGACTACAAATTTCCAGGTTGTGTCATACCTGTTAATACATTTTACTACCAAGGTTTACATACACAATTCATTAAATGTCTTAGAACCTATTAAGTCTATTTATATAAAAATATTTTTAATCTAAATATAAATGTGAATATTTAGTGGTTTCGTTTCGAAGAAAGCTCTAATTGATGATCAAAATGTATAAAAATTTCTTAAATATTTCATTGAAGATCAGTGCCGACAAAAATTGAAATAAATCCCAGATCCTAGATCCCTAGTGGATCAAGTGCAGACGAAAATTCCAAATGAATCTCTTAATGGATTGGACGGAGCGCAAAATATGTTTTATTTGTCATATGGTCGTTACGTTACCAGTACCATTATCTAGAAAATAATATTACACAATACTTGATATGTTCTGCTCGGCCAGTCTTAATAGAAACCAGCCAACTACGCAGGAAAAAATATAGCAGATATATCGATATACTGAAGATATGCTTCGGCATTGCTTATACTTGTATCACTTATTTCACTAGAATCTGGACCGCCTTCGATTGGGGCGCGCATTGTTTCCGGGTGGGCGGCTGCACTCGGTCAACATCCACACCAAGCACATGTTCGTATAATCCTAAGTAATGGCTTTACCTCTGGCTGTGGTGGTTCCTTCGTGCACCCGGACTGGATGGTCAGCGCCGCACATTGTACCGCTGGGTAAGTTTTTAAATAGTTTTCTTATTAAAGGAACTTTAAGTTATATCACACATGTACATATTGAAAGGTGTGTCAAAGGATTTGCCTTCCAAGAATCTTTTGTTGAACCCCTTCTAATCAGCCCATTTTCTTCTTTTCTAGAACTCTAAACTTGATCATCAGTGGTGGTACAGTCTCCCTCGATGAAACACCAGAGTACATCTCTGAAACAAACGAGTACTATAATTATCCTTCATACGACAACTCACAGCCGTCCCTCGTTCAGATAAATGACATCAGTCTCGTGAAGCTGCAGCAACCACTGACTTTCACAAGTTAGTATTTTATTAATAATACACCTTGATATGTAGTAAGAGAGAAAGTATAGAACTAAAATCTAGATGTTTTGAGGGCATTTCCCGTCTTCTTCTTTTTAATTTGGCTATCTAATAATAATAGAAACTAGAATTAGTAATAATAGAACAAATAATAATAAAAACTTACACAAACGGTTCAAATATGTCATCCCGAGAATATCGTAAATGACAAAGGTACATCACATCAAGAACATCGTAAATAGTCAGTAGTGTATTAGGCCAAAATCTTCTTTTTAGGTCTATGTTCAGCAGTAAACTCTGAAAGGTTGTTGATAATAATGATGACTTTTATTAGCTGGTGATTTCAATGGTGATATTTCTTGCAATAAGTGGCAAACGAGCAGATGTATCGTCTGAAGGTAAACGATTACCCGCTCCCATGGACACACATAACACCAGAGGCTTCACAAGTGTGTTGCCGGCCGAAGCGTGGTTTTTCTCGTAGCTGTTTACATTTATTAGCTTAGCGGTAATCAGTATTTGATGGTAGCATAATTGATAGATATTACTAGTATTCTTAGAATGGTAAAGATAATAAAATTTATAAAATATAAATGTATAAAATTATATTTCTTTTGTAGGAAATCTCCAACCAATCCGCATTCAGTCGTCAGCTGAAGCTTCTAGAGACTTCTCAGACGTAGTTTTACAGGCTAGCGGATTCGGTGCGACCTGGACCGGCAGTGAGTACACAAATATACCTTACACTAGCACGCAATGTTAAAATTGCTCAACACTGGGTTCTTTAAAGTGTCTCTACTCTGTCTAATGGAAAGCGTGAGCAGAATCAAATAGCACTGGTCACCAAACTCATTGACATTGCTAACAATGCAATGCAGCATGGTGACCCGCACTATGGTTGCCTATTGCCTATCCGGTTTTCAATGAAGCCGAGGACTAGTCAAGACACCTTAAATAATCTTAAGGTCACCAGATCAATTTAAAAGTGGTTCATTTCAGATCCTGGATCCCGGGAGCTCAAATGGGTAAATCTCCGAGGTGTAAGCAACGTTCTCTGCAGACTTACATTTAACGCAGCTCTGGTTGTCGATAGTACTATTTGTGCACAGTGGTACAACGTCACTTCGCAGTCTACTTGTCAGGTAATGTTCAGTACCTTGTGCAGCGAGATACCATCAAAACATCCTTTAACCAATGTCTTCCTATGAAACCAATGGAAATTTTCACAGTAGTTCAACTGGAAGATCAATTTTTTATCTCATATTCATGAAAGCACATTTACATATTTATGAAAGTCACATAAATATATAAAATCACTCTACAACTTACCCTATAAATATGTATTTATGGTCCAATAAATTTTAATACAGCTGTTGCATGAGTGACACCATTAAATCTTATGGAAATTGATTATGTAACAGAAAAAAACCATAACAACAATGTCTACCTAACTAAAGAGAGCTAAAAAATTGAGATATTCGAAACAAGATCAGTTTAAAAGAGGTCTTCATTTTTTCCACGAGATTCTATATTGCCACTTAATTGACAGCAACCTCTTAGAACAGACTCTCAACTAAGATGCGGTCGATAGGCAAATATTCTGTCTGTTCTATCTGAACTGCCTTATTTGCGTTTGGACGATTCGCCATAGCTATCATTATTCTCTAATAATTTCAAATGTCATACCATCGCGAAGAGCTTCGATCACGAGATGAAGCTAGTTACCTCTGTCAAACCATATTAATAAGTATCTGCTTTAAAACTAGGGTGACAGCGGTGGTCCGCTTGTGTACACCAGGGAATCAGGTCAAAGGATCCTCATCGGAGCAACCTCATTCGGCGCAAGTCCATTGTTTGGTGGATGCCACTCTGGAAGGCCTGCAGGTATGTATTATTACTAAGATTAACATTTATACATAAGATTAAAAATATACGTCTTCAAGGGCCTTGGGTCTTATTTAGGCTCGATTTGCAATGATTCTTATTTTTAAAGTGCCCCACTTTGTTAACCACTATATTAGTCACATTTATATAATGAAAATTAAGCGTATTAATTAAGAAATATAATTACGAATATACACGAAGTGATGTAATAAACATGAACTTTTTTACATAAAATATGAAATTGGTCGATCAATTGCTTAAGGACAAAATTTTTGTTTATTTTTCTAAATAGTTGAACTACCTTCTTCAGTACAAAACTCGTTGTTAATGTTGTTTCAGCTTTCGTCCGACCTGGATTTTTCCACCAATGGTTCACAGAAGTTTCTGGCATTGATTTTGAAAACCTGGAGGACCAGTTTGAGGGAAGGAAATCCTGGTATCTAAAGTAGATATCACGATCAATGAAGATCACCTCAAAGAATATACGTGTAAATAAATAATTAACAATAACAAAATCTCTTTATTTTCAAGTACCTCAGACCAGTTTTATTTAGCAACAAATTATTAAGAATAATAAAATCAAATATAAGTTAATTCAGTTAAAAATATATTTAACCTGGCCATAAATACAATATGTTTTTTTTTCCTGCTTATTAAATATTTTGTGATATTAAAATGAAGTGGAGTGATAAAGAGTACCGAATCGCTGTGATTGCATTACGTAAAGTAGGTATGGAGCCAATTACAGTTTTTAAAATCCTCCTCCGTTTTAGTCAAATGTTTGTGTACCGGGCTATTGAGAGATACACTGAAACAGCCAGATATTTTTTTATTACAAATAGAGGCATCTATTTCTAACAGAAAAATATCTGGCTGTCCACGTTGTGTACGTACGAAAAAGGCGATCAAAGCATTACGGAAAAGAATTCGAAGAAAAAGATTTTATCTCGGGAGATGAAGATAGCACCTAGTACCATGTCACGTATTTTAAAAGATGGCTTAGGACTTGCAGCCTATAAGATACGCACTGGTCATTTCTTAACTCATAATTTAGAAAAGAAAAGGGTGGCAAAATCAAAACAACTCCTTAAACTCACAGAAAAAAAATGTTTACAATTGAGCAATATTTCAACAAACAAAATGACCGCCACGCTTCGGTATGCATGACCCGGTTTGACCGGAGCGACACCACAGCCTCACAGAAAACCGGTGTGAAATAGCGCCTGCGTTGCTTTTCACCGAGTGAGTGAGGATACCGGATACCCGCAATCTAACCATTCCCCTCTTCCTTCTCCCCATCCCCCGAGGCCGGTAATGCACTTGTGACGCATCTGGTATTGCGGGTGTCCACGGGCAGTGGTAATCGCTTATCATCAGGCGATACGTCTGCTCATTAGCATATTAGGTCCTAGATTGAAATTTTGGGGTGGAGCCCAAGGTTTCGTTTTCGGACCTGATGGTTCTAATATATTTCTCGTACATTGGAAATTAAAATAGAAATAATACACAATTTTTATGTATCTTGCAGATATGTTTAATATTTTTCGGCCGGTATTTTAAATTCTGGTGTTCAGCTATGCTGTTTTTACTGTTAAATAGGGAACATAAATCTTGTTTGTTTAGCAGACCTCTTGCAACGTTTCGCTAATTCGGATAAAGCCTTTTATTATCTTTATCTTTAATATTTTATGTTTAAACTTTATTTTGAAATGAAGATGTAGAAGAAGGTGAAGGATTGGCAAAGGATTTCGGCTTTGCGCGTATATGGTATCCTTATCATAAAAAATTAGATGACAATTAGTAGAAATCTTTAACTAAATATTGCATTTAGAATATTAAAAAATATTTGACTTTTTTTATTTGTTTTCGTAAAAATGTCGATGTTTAATGTCAGACACTAGGTGAGGCCTGCGGTTTTAAAAATCATCATCGCGTTGCGTTGTTCAGATCTCATTATTAAATACAGCGTTTTAACGAAGAGGAAAATCACATGAAAGTCGGCTCTAATTTATTTGATAATAAAATTCAATATCTGTAATCTGTGAATTGACATTGATTTATTTATAAATGTGACACGATCGGCATTATCAAATATTCATCTTGACTAAAGAGCATATCATTTATATGATAAATTATCTGTATTCGATTTTTTTTAAATAGGTATCTTGGGTTGTGCTACATTTTACACACAATATCATATGTAATACTATTAATAGATGGTCGTGAGTAGCAAGGAGTTTTTTGAAATATAGGGTGATAACTAACCAAATACATTCTAGAATTAAATTCACTTGCACGTATTCCACTATTTTAGTTATATATTTTTGCTACACATCTATAATAATTTATATACCTATACAATACATAAGTTACCAAATATTTGAACTATTGAAGATTCGTTGGCTTAAATTATATCTGAATGCTGCAGTAGAGCATACCAACTGTCTGAACAATCCTCTGACCTCTTCTCATACAAGCTATCCGACGTATCCTGGCAATAGACGAAAAGTATTGCGCTGTCTCTCTCTCTCTATCTCTCTCTCTCTCTCTTTCTCTCTCTCTATTTTTTAGTTATAGCCTAGACTAGAGAGTGAAAAGCAATCCAGAGGGGCTAACTTTCAAACTAAGATTGTCATAAATAAAATAGTGGAATGAATGCAAGTGAATTTATTTGGTTAGTTATCACCCTACTCTTCTAAAAACTCTTTGCTACCCATAACCATCTATTAATAGTATTACATATTATATTATGAGTGAAATGTCATTTCAATAACAAACCCCAAAATACCTATTTAAAAAATATACGATTACGGATAATTAATTATAGAAATGATATGCTCTTAAGTTAAGACGAACATTTGATAAAGCCGATCGTGTCACGTTTATACATAAATCAGTATCAATCCACGATTACAGATATTAAATTTTATTGTCAAATAAATAGAGCCGATTTTCATGTGATTTTCCTGTTCGTTAAAACCCTGTATTTAATACTGAAATCTGAAGAACGTCACGCAGTAATGATTTTTAATACGACGATGCCAATCTATTTATATAATTATTAACTTTTCACTAAATGCATTTGAACATAAATACGATATTTACTTAAATATAAAATAGGTTTTAAAATTTTTGTCTGTCTGTTTTATTTCGGCTAGTCTTTCAGCCGGAACAATTTTGACAGGACTTTAACTGGCAGGTAGATAACGAAATAAAGAGTAACTATACTAGCGGCGTTACTCGCGGTTATTGTGGTAAAGAACCAACCCCGGGTAACACCGCAGGCCTCAGCTAGTATCTGACATAAAACAAATTGTATTAACCTCTTACATCGACATTTTTACGAAATCAAATCGAGGAAGTCAAGTATTTCTTAATATTCCACATGAAATATTTAGTTGAAAGATTTGTACTAATTGGCATCTAATTTTTTCATGATAAAGATATCATATATGCGCAAAGCCAAAAACTTTTACTAATCCTTTATCTTTTTCTACATCTTCATTTTAAAATAACGTTTAAATATGAAATATTGAACAATTAAAGGATTTATCAGAATTAGAGAAACGTTACAAGAGGTCTGCTAAACAAACAATATTTGTGTCCCCTATTTAATAGTAAAAGACAAAAGACACAACTAAACACCAGAATTTAAAAAATCTGTTGAAAAATATAAAAACATATCTGCAGGATATATAATTATGTCTATTTTAATTTCCAATGAGAGAGAAATATATTGGAACCATTAGGTTAAACCAAACCTTGGGCTACACCCCAAAATTTTGTTCTTGGACCTAATATTGATAGACGTTTTTATTTCATATTTTGATAGACCCCCGCTCCTGGCAGCCACATTAAACAAAACATCATTCCACCTGGCCTGTAGACTCCTACACTATTTTTGCCAAGATGCGGTCTTCACTCCAGTACGCGTCTACTGATTTTTAGCGGGTATCGGTTCTGCGGTTTATATGACCAGCCCACTGTTACTTTATCTTTTATAATCCTGTGGGCTATGTACCTAATTATCCCAAGTATAAGAAATGTAACAAGACCATCAAATCCAAGAATAAACGGTACTTACAAATGTTTTCTTATTGAACCTGGTGGTTATAAAATTGTTTCTCTATCTTAACCTAGTCCATAAAAAACTGAATTACAAAGTCAGAACAGTGGTGGAATGGTTACGAATAATTTTGAAGTATAAACTTCTGTAGGGAACTTTGGACGGGAAGTAAATTCGTGTGAATCATCATCAACACTGTCGCGTAATGCGTTAACGCTTGAGCTAGTTGTTAATGTATTGGGATCGTGCGGAGTGTATGGTGTACAGTATGTATGTCAGGTCACGTAGACACAGGTCGGCAAATTTTAACAATCAAACAATTTGATTGAATATCCAAAAATAAGAACTGTTTGTTTATATTTTAGTTATTCATTTCTGTCGACAGTCTTCACGACTGCTTGATGCTCTTTTTTTGTTACAATAAATCACATATTCCAAGAGAATTCCTCCAACCTCAAGCACTTATTTAGCATTCATTTAAAAATATAAATAAAATGTTCTAGAATTAAACTTACTTATTCTACTATTTTTAGTTTTTTTTAAATTACTTTAATCCAGATTAGTGTCGTCTTATGGCAAAGTTAAAGTTTATTAAAATAGTGGAAAAGTACATCATCATCAACAAACAATAATGTCTCACTGCTAGGTTCGGGTCTCCTCTCAGGAGAGGGTTAAGGCCATACGTCCCCACTCTGGCCAAGTGCAGGTTGGGGACTGACGGGCCGGAATAAGCACAAGTGATTTTAATTCTAGAATGTATTTAAAAAAGTTCCATCAAGTGCCGATAATCGAAGGTATAAATTACATAAAAAATTGTTTTGATAAGTAAATGTCACTTTTGAATTACTTTTTTCAATTATTATTATACCTTGAAGGATAAGGACCACACAACCACTTGAAGCGAAGCCGTAGGCGTAAAGTAGTGTAACGACAGATATTTTTGGTAGATATTGTGTAATCAAATGTAAATTAACAATCTTATCCAGTCAATGATCTTTGGGAATTGATAACAGTATTAATCATAGATGGATAAATTCGCTTTGAAACCGACCACTGTCGGTTATCAAAGTAGTAGCTATGATATTAATGAGAGCCGCCTTTTTGTTATTTGCCGTCGTTGTTCTTCAGGTAAAACGGTTTTGTTGATATTCTGATCTTTTCAAATAGTTACATGATCGTCATCAGCATCAACTACCAGTAATATTTCATTGATAGAAATATGCCTCTTATTGGCAAGGAGATTTTGACCTATATCTAGTGAGCTGGCCAGATAAGTTACATAATTAGTTTTATGTAAGTACTTTTTCGTTTTTTGTTTTACTGTCCTTAGATCATAAAACTGACTGATGAATGCAATCTATTTTTGCAAAGAGTTGTATTTAAATAGAAATATTTATTCTTGCTTCAGAATTTGATAAGTTCTTTATGAATTTCATCTATACCAATATCTCTCTCTTCTCACCCGAGCATCTGTGTCTTCTTTACAAGACCCAGGTTCGCTCGTGCGTGGAGTACAGTTCTCACCTTTGCGATGGTGCCGCACAGTACCTGTTTGACGCTCTTGACCGGTTATAGCGGCGAGCAATCCGTATTGTCGATAGTCCCGAAGCCACCGAGACCCTTAAGCCTCTGCAGTTGCGTAGAGACATCGCCTCCTTGGCAGTCGTCTATCGCCTTTACCATGGAGAGTGTTCTGAAGAGGTCTTACAACTGATCCCCCCCTCTCCCTTCCTCTACCGAACAACACGTGCCGGCCTTGGAAGTCACCGCTTTAAAGTGGAAGACATACGTTCTCGTACTCATCGCTTCGGTGCTTCCTTCCTGTGCCGAGCGGTCAAAACCTGGAACTCACTACCAGCGCACGTGTTTCCTTCCCACTACGATCCCGGGCCCTTTAAGCGGGGCGCGAAAAAGCATCTAACCAGGCCGCCATAGTTATTGAATAGGCTCCGAAACTAATGAACCGATTTGAAAAATTCCTTCACTATTAGAAAACTAAATCTCTACCCGTACGAATCCGGGGCGGGTTACTAGTATTGTATAAAGTAGACTTGTTTTAAATAATGTAAGGCCTATAACCAACAGCATGCTATTTTAAAACGCCATTATCCTACTTTTTCTTTATCAATATGTTATTATTGTGCATCAACGGTCTTTGACAAACCACTGCTTAACATACCTACGCTCACATAAGAGAGTTTTAGCCACTACGTTACGGCCGTGCAGGTTAGTATCGGATTTGTTTTAAATCTGGATGTCGTAACAAAGCTGTTCCCGGATCCCTCCCATCTCAGGCGCAGAGTGGCACACCGTGTGGTTTTAGTCGGTTCAAATACGACACACCGCCCCGCCACAAACTCCGATGGGGTGAAGGCCCGAGGGGATTTCCACACTTAAAAAAATAAATTGTTTTAAATTGTCCTTGTCTTTGCAGTGACATTATCCTTATAGTTTGCTCCTTTATTTGGAGTACTCTTTATGTGGAGGTACGGGTCACATGTCTGTCCAAAACAAAGGGAGGATCCTCCGATCAGGCAAGTTGATCATTCCTGGCTGACCACTGCCCCACGGTTGACGATGGGATGTTGTATATATGTTAATCAACGCGAGAACTTCTTATGCGCGATACAGGATTGGTAGCTTCTTCGTACACTACATTACTCCGTAGTTCAGTAGATCTATTTATCCTCGGGGGATGGCTTTATCATATGTTTTTATTGCCGCTGTATGTGGAAGTCACCACAAGTCGCCTCTTTAGACACCCATGAGATGAATAGGGATGATTCCACTTCGTATACTTGATCCGTCACCCCATAGACCACCCTTTATTCATTTTCACATTATTTCAAGAGCGAGATCTTTATATTTTGGTGTATGACGTGACAATTTTACTTTCTTAACAGGTTTCATCTGACAATATTAAGCCGAAGTTCATTGAAGATGTGATCAAAGAACGTAAGTAGAAAATTTAATTAATACATTAGAACTACTATGCCATATACATTTATAAACTTTTTCAACGAACAACGAAATAGAAACATTCTTTAGTGCTATCTAACGAAGACAGACTAAAGTACGGAGTAAATAAAAACACCGCATCGCACAATGCAATTATTTAATCACAGTTTATCATATTCTCAAACATCTTTCATTAGTCCATAGCCAGCTAGGCCCGCGGCCCTTCAGGCATCAAGCATGCTTTCATACGTTCCTTTTGTATCGGAAGAACATAAAAATTAATTTCTTCACAGAAGTATAAAGCAGATAATTTGTTGGAGTATTAACTAATCCTCTTTAGATTACGTACGTAGGTATGTAATACCTTTTAATCCCGTGGATTCTAATTCATTACTAATTATAAACCAGGTAACGCGAAAGCTTGAAACTTCCTTTAAAGTGAAGTATTTAGTTTAAGACTTAATAAAAGAAAAGACTCTTTATAAAAGCGAGTATTTTAATATACTCTTTTGAGCCCTTCAGGCATGTTAAGACCTCAAACGAGAAACTAGTAAGCATAAAGTTAAGTTTTCCAAAGGAAAAACTAGCCTTTTCATGTAAATTTAGTTAAAGTGATGGTGGACTAGAGTGATTGTAGCTTTGCAAATTCAATATATTAAAAAGTTCTCTACCACCGTAGTAATAAATGAATATTTTTGCTAGAATCTGAATTACTAACGCCTTCACTTGAGCCACGTATTGTCTCGGGATGGGAGGCTGTACTTGGTCAACACCCACACCAAGCGAGTCTTCGTATGGTGGATGACAATGGAGGTGTTAGAACCTGTGGAGGCTCCTTTGTACACCGTGAGTGGGTGATCAGCGCAGCGCACTGTACCCTTACGTGAGTAATATAATATAAAAGTAAAAAGGAAATGGTTCCTACTAGCTTTGAAAGCGCAACAGAGTTATTTATAATATCAGAAGTATAAACGTTAAAAATTTGCAATGACATAGAAAATACATTGTAGAATTAAAATCGTGGAATAAGTACAAGTGGTTTTAATTCTAAAAGGTATTGCAACAAGTTCCATCAAGTGCGGATAATCGAGAGTATAAATGACATAGAAAATAATCGAAGTAAAGGAGGGCTACCAAAGTCACCATATTTTGTACTGGTCAGCAGTTTCAGTCAATTAAGTATCTCAATGACGAAAGTCGCAAATTTTTGCAGACCTTAGAAGCCTCAGAGTTTTCAAGGTATGTTTACTCTTTACAGCATTCTTGCTTTGAGATAACTTACAAATCATTTTGATTTCTGCTAGGACTATCACCGTCATTATCCGTGGCGGGATGATTGAACTCACCAGGCCGGAGTACTTCTTCGAAACGACTCAATACTGGAACTACCCTTCGTATGACACGTCACCTCCTCGTCGTGTTCAGCCAAATGATATCAGCCTCGTCAAGCTCCAACGTCCAGTTATTTACACAAGTAAATAGGTTATTTCTACGTAGACTTAATGTTAGCCTCCCACTGCTCATAATGGGAAGAAAGCGGATGTTGACATTTATGTGCAAAAATCATTTAAAATAATTATTTGGGTCCATTTAGATATGTGAAAAGCGGGTGAAGAGATAAAGAAGGGAAAAGATTGTGGTAAAAAGAACATGTAATAAATAAATAATAACATCTAATACAAATGCCGTAGGTCCTAGATAACTGATCTAAACACAATTTTTTTTGTAAATACTTACATAGTATACATACAAAACACCCAAACTCTGAAACTATTATTTGTAGATCGTACAAACATTTTGCCCGACCTGAGAAACGTACCCGAGACCTGAAGCACAGCAGTCGCATACGCTACCACTGCGCCACCGAGGCAGTTAATGTATGTTTTTACACTTTATGCATGTATGTTCCTAACTGCCTGTATACCGAATGCTTAGTGACTCTGATTCCTAAGTCGCAGTTCGATTTATCAACAGCCATTAACAGTCTTGCTGGACATAAGCCTCTCCTTAAAAAGGAGGGTTTGGCCTACTACACTACACTGGCTAGATGGGTTGGTACAGGGTCCATTTCAAGTTTTGTCTCATCCTTTTTTAATGTATGAGTCTACCAAAATGACTCTCCTCTGCCTGATGGAAGGCATAAGTAAAAACAAAAAGTGGTGGCCACCATACTCATTGCGAACGCAGACAATGCAGCATGGTGTCCCTGGTGGCCTAGTAATGCTTCTTCATCATTGGACCTCCGGTCACGCACTCAGCTACGAAACATTTTTTTGTCCTGACGCCGCGGTCGAGCCGGCCCGTTCGCGCTGAAATCAGCGTGGCTCTACTGCCACGGAACTTTGCAGTTACATTATCCTGCGTAATTGTTCTCCCTCAGTAACTTCTACCACACCTGGTAATCTGGGATGAGCAGGGGATGATACAGCGTATTCTTAATTCTTCACCATAGAAATAGCAATATTACCCAAACCATCCCGTGAATAATTTTTATAACAATAATAAATTTCTGTATTGTATACCAGATTAGTAGCAAGTTGAACTTAATTAGGAAAACTTAAACTATTGAAGTACAATTATACAATTCGTTATGGCAACCAAATTTTGTGATGAGCATTATAATTTTTTCTACGTCTGTATGTATAAATATCTAATTGTTAATATATAAATATTTTATTAGTACCGTGGCACAGCCTCTATTAAATTCGGGACCAGACAGCTATGTTTAACGAAAACTTGATAATGAAAATTCTTATCTAATTTTGGATGTTTGTGGGCATGATGTAAATATCTGTATATGGCGTTGGTGAAAATCTAAACGCAAAAAATTTAATTTATCAGTAATTAATATTCAATTATCTAAGATATAGCTGAAATGTATTTTAAAAAATATTAACATTTGTTTTCCTGTCACTATAACTAGGTATTTATCTTCGATAACGCTGTTTGTGTGACGATAATAAAACGAAAAAGAGCGGTATTTGCCGGGTGCATAATAGACCAAGTGCTACTGAACCCTCCGAGTAATAGCATATCTGTAAGAAATAATAATGAGAAAAAAACTTACTTAACTGAAAGCCTGAAATTTTTATACGATTTAGTTCATTCATTGACATGTACAAACAAAATTGACAGACGTTTCTGATTAGCACAAATAGGTACACACACGCCAAATCGTTTCATGTATGACTCAATATGCCTTGACACTACGCCGAATTGTTTATAACTATTTCGATTTGTTTTGAACAATTTAAAATCTTATATATATTTTGGGCGACTTCACCCCCAAGAAATAATATTGCAGTGATTTTATATATTTATAGCAAATAAATAATATTTGGTCAAAAACTCACTCACATTCTTACAAACTTGGCGAAAAACAGCGAAAGAACAAACAAAAATTATCCCGTGATTTTGACTTAGGGCAATGTTGTTTTTTGCCGTTGGATGTTTTAAAGCCGCCCAAAGGCATCCAAGTAAGCTTCACGACTGTTATAGTTTGGTAACAACCGAGACCGGCTGCTTAACGTCGCTACAACGTTGAATTAGCAGTACCCAACCCGCACTCGGCCGCCTGACGTGTAGGGACGTAACGCCTGATGGAAACCGATTCCTGCCGCCCATAGACACCCAAAATACCACAGGCGTCACAAGTGCGTTGCCGAACTTTGGGGGATAGGAGGTGGGAACACAATGCTTCAGACCGGTTTTCTATGAGGCTGTGGTATCTCTCCGGTCGAGCCTGTAATACTTATTGTTTTTTATACAGAAAACCTCCAACCAATCCGCCTTCAGTCGTCAGCGGATGCTTCCAGAGACTACTCACATATAGTGTTACAAGCTAGTGGATATGGACGCACATGGACCGCTGGTGAGTTAAGATTTTTCCATGGGTGACTTAATAAGACTTATCTCTCCCACAAGCCAACCATTGTAATTTCTGTATATATTTACCAACAGCAGTGACCTATGAATACACCGAGTTATGACATTTGGGATATCACACAACGAAAGTACACGAAGAAATTAGAAAATTGGAGATTGGATCGTCTTATCAGACAAAATATTAAATATTGTTTATACCAATGCATATTTCTCAGTGTCTCAGTATCAAAGCTGGAAACGTGGATACCTTTGTACCTGGTTCACAGAATATAAAGTAAACCAGGACCACCTAGAAATAAAAAGAGTACCTCTAAGCCAAAGAACACCCCTATGAATAAATACACAGAAATACACTCTTTCAAGTCAATTCTCCGATGATGGAGTTCTGAGATAGCTAACTCATCAAAAATGCGATTTAGCATCTTAATATTTTGAGGTCAGTTAACATCATTCGGATATATTTCAGGTCCGGGCTCTGAGGTACTCAGATGGGTGTATCTCCGGGGTGTAAGCAATATTCTTTGCGAGCTTACATTTGGCACGAATCTCATCACCCAGACCACTATTTGCGCACAATGGTACAACATCACATCACAGTCTACATGTCAAGTAATTTTTAGAACATTTTAATTAATTGGGCGGGGCAGGTATTTTTCTTTTCAAATAACAACTAGCCTTTTGCTCATTAGGGTGACAGCGGTGGTCCTCTGGTGTATGTCAACGCGGAAGGTGAAAGAAACCTTGTCGGTGTAACCTCTTTCGTAGCTAGTGCAAGTGCTGGTGGATGTCACTCCGGAATGCCTGCAGGTAATGATTCCAATTTTCCTAGGGAAGTTTTATTGAGAATAATAATACTTTTTCTATTGTCAACACTGTCAAGTCTACTCAGATCATGTTAAAGAAGATTTCAAACGTTCTTTCTTTTCTTTCTCTTATGTTTTACTTTGCTACGGTGAATACGTGGTATCACTTCAATCAAGCCTGTAGATGTCTCTACCACGATATAGCTTTATATTTAATGTCACGGTTTCAGTGATTACTTTTCGTATAAGACCCAACTTGATGAATTATGAATAATAATATTCATACTATTTGTGTAATTCTCTAGTGCAAACATGTAATTCAATTCAATGTGACCTATTATTTGTATTACAGGTTTCGTCCGTCCAGGACATTTCCACAGTTGGCTTACAGAAATCTCTGGAATTGATTTTCAGAACTTAAAAGAAGAAACAACAATGACAACAACCAATGTTCCTCTCACCACTTTACCACCTATAAAGGTAAGGTGGTAAGGTGGTGAACAACCACCTGTAGTAGACCACCTTACCACCTTCCACCACTTTACCACCTTCCACAACTTAACCAACTACAAAGCCTCCACTTACCACACCAGAAGGTAGTAAAGAAGAAAGTAGAGATGAGGAGGAAGATGACGATACTTCCGAAGAAGATGAAGACCCATCACAATTTGAAAACACCTTCAAGTAAAAATTAAAGTCAAAGTGAAGCTTAATCAATTTAGAAAACAAAATAATCAAGAAAATACAATAATTTAAAAGAGCAAAGAATATTACAGTTATTCTAATTGGAGTGGGAAAATAAATAAATTCTAATTGGAAACTTGTTTTATTTTCAAGCAAGAATAAACATTTATGACAAAGAGGTGAGCAACACTGGCACGATGTGTCACTCAAGTACTCTTTATTTTTACGTCATTCCTTCTCAAGTTAAAAAATAAAAGGCAAGGCATGTGAAACCGCGATTTATCACTGAATTTTATAAATAAACTTATCTATTTGAAATGAAATGGAGGGACCGAATACTAAAGGTATGTTCTGTTGCACAGTTGCGTGCCAATTTCTGTTTAAAAAGTTATAATTTATTCTTGTTTTGACCAAAGTATTGAGTGGGCGAAACTTGAAATATCGTAAATTCTCTTTTGTTTCCTTGTCGTAATTATCGTACATTAACTGTAAGAACTAAATATTCCTTATACAGATAAAGAAATAACGATGTAAAATATATTCTGAAAACAGATTACGAAATATCTCTCTTAATGTACTTTATTTGTGAGTTGTTTTCTTGAAATGTTTACTTCCGCGTTGCAATGCTAAGTTGAAGGATATTCTACTAATTTATACTAAATCAAATAGTATTACGCTTATTACAACATTCCACAGTCAAAGATTTTGTAAAAAATAAGTTCTAATTCAAATAAATTCCAAAATTATTTAATGTATATTATATGATGAAGGAAAAATACTTTAATTAGTCTTGGCCATAAATATTGTTTCAAAGAAAAACAACATTTGTGTATTGTATATAACATTTATTACTACTACAGTGTGTTAGTTTAATACATTTATGTAAAACCATTAAAAAAATATAAAGCTTATTCAAAGTGGTTTCCATTGGCTGCTATACAGTAACTTAAGCGTTCAGGCCAGTTATCAATAGCAGCATGCACTCTTTCTATGGGCAAATTCTGCCAATTGTATGGATTGTTTTAATTATAATATATATATCTACTGTGGGTGAGCCAACGCTTCACTGCGAATGGATGTGCTCGACTGGAGTAATACCACAGCCTCAGAGACAACTGGCGTGAAGCAGCGCTGGCTCTGTATTTCGCTGACTGAGTAAGGATACCAAAGGCCCAAAGCTTCGGAGGCCATCCTTCATAGCTAACACCCCACTAAACCATGCCCATAAACTCTGTTGACTAATGTGGAAGCTTCTTTACAGCTTTCGACATAAATATAGTCATATAAAATGACACATCCCAAATGAAAAGTTTTTTTTTCTATTTTTATTGTAACAGTATTTTTGGTGAGACTAAATACACTAAAGAGTTAGTGACTTTAATTCTAAAATATATATTATTTCTTAATATATGACTAATAAAAATAATTATTTGCTTCTCAACTCCCGCACTAGGAATATACATTCCTGTGTAGTGGGGATCTTTACAAACATACATGAAACGGACACAAAGTATACCCAGACTTAGAACAACAATTTATGGATCACACAAAGTGTTGTCCCACGTAGGATTTGAACCCACAACACTTGGCACAGTAGGAAGTGGTGTGGCGACCACTGAAACCACTAGGCCAACCGTGCAGTCATTTGCTTCTCAATGGAAAACATTTAAATGTTCTGGTAATAAACCCATATCAAGTAAAAGCTACAAGATGTCAATTATTATTAAATAAAACATATTACTCATAGTAGCTAACTTATCTAGTGCATGACCCTAAGTTATCTCCCCGTTGAATAGTGTGAAATTTCATCTCCACCGATAGTGTATAACATGTATTTATTTATTTATACTTATTGCGCTTTATGTGTATTGGCAGACTTGCCTTATGCATTCTCCACTAGTGAACCATGGGTTGAAGAATAAATATGTAAATATTTTGGACTGTATTGTTCTTAATTTAAGACAATTTATAGTGATATACTTTTAAAATGTTAACCATACTAATATGATAAATATGAAAATAGATGAATGTCTGTTTGTTACACTTTCATACCTAAACCATTGCACCAATTTTACTGAAGATTGGCATTGAGGTACTTTGATACTTGATATAAACATATCAAAAGTTTCATAGGCGTACCTAAGTAAGGGACAGGGTGGGGCGCGTCTGGGAGGGGTCTGGATGTCGTAAGAAAGCAGTTCCCGGATCCCTCCCGTCTCGGGCACAGTAGCACACCGTGTGGTTTTAATCGGTGCGATTCTGCCGAAAACCCAGGTGGGGTAAAGGCGCGAGGGGGTTTTCACACGTAAAAAAAGGGTGAGGCGCTTGCCCACCTTGGCCCGAGACTCCATAGTATTTTTACGTGACAAATAATCCGATAAGAACAGAAATTTTGCCCCACCCCTGAGTGGGGTGGGGTAGATACGCCCATGAAAATTTTACCGCAATAACAGACGCGCTGGTTGAACTGCGAACGAAAATTAGTGAACTAATAATTATTGATATTTATATAACTGATACTTAGACTTTGTCCGCCCCGTTGATCCAGCTGTTAGCGTACACCGCCGAACATGGTGTCTCTGGTTCGATTCCTGATCCGAACCAAAAGATTGTATGATCTGCAAATATTTATTTCGGAGTTTGGGTATTATCTATGTATAATTTGTATGTGTTTACAAAAATTAGTGTACTAAGTATCAGTCAATCTAGCTATCATAGTACAAGCTCTGCTTAGTTTTAAGCTAGATGGCGTTGTCGTAAATATTGTTGGTACTATTTATTGAGATGAAATCGAACCCTCTACCCTAACAGTCAGTATCACTACACATCGACTCGATCAACTGGTCAGTCAAGATAAATCTTCGTTTATTGCATCATAAAACATCTGTTACAGAATCCCTTAACTGCGCGGGATGTCTGAACGACATTGGTAATGATGGTTACGTGTCTGCGCTCAACCAAGACTGGCATCAAGACTGCTTCAGGTAACTGGTGGAATAATAGTGTAACGACTAGACTGCATGGCTGGCTTGGTGGTTTAAACGGTCGCCGCGCCTCTTCCTACCAAGCCAACTGGATTGTGGTTTCAAATCCCACATTGGACAACACTTTGTGTGATCCACAAATTGTTGTTCTTTGTGTCCATTTCGTGTACGATTGTAAAGTCCCCAGCGGCATATGATGCCTAATAGTAACGTGGTGATTGTCTTTAAAACAAAAGTTAAACCAAGATTGTTCTTTTAGTATAGAAGTTTTTCATTATACGTTACAGTGATTATGTATCTATGTCCAAGTGAATGAGCATAAATGTACAAACATTAGGAGTATATTACTTTTTTGTATACTTATTACGCCAAGGTTTATTAGACCGTTAAATAGTAGCATTTCAAAAAACTAGCGCAGCTGACAGTTTTACACTTTCACGAGGCGAGATATTGATAGTTAATGGGTCACCAATGCCACCCTCGCCATTGCGGAATATCACCATGCTGCATTGTGTTTTAACTTTTTTTTACGATAACTCCCGTATTAGAAACACATCTTGTGACGCGGGAGACTTTTCACACATACATGAAACGGATACAAAAAAGCACTCACTTCTGAACACAATTTGTGCATCACGAAGACCCAAAAACAGTAATAATATTAGTGGAACTAAAATAACAAATAAGTGTAAAGTAGTTCATGGATGGATGAGTTGACATGACGGGGTTGGCAGTGGAAAACTGAACCTGTGCGCTGAGTTACCACTTCACAGTGGGTCGAGCCAACCACTTCAAAAACTGAAAGTGGCCACCTGAGCCAGCGAGCTAAACAGGCTGCAGACTCGGTTGATAGCGAAGTGCAGAAAGCAAGTTCTTATGGAAGAACCCATGCTTCAGCACATACCTCACGTCGCTGAGTAAGTGAAAGTGCCAGACGACTTATCTCTTTCTATCGCACTATTTTGTAGGAGTCAACAAAGAGTGACAACGCACTTGTGTCTATTGAGTCGCAAGAGTCCATGGGTGACGGGAGTGACTCACTATCAGGAACCCGTCCGCGTATATGTCCCTGGGGAAGCTTAAATAACTAGGTCAATAATTATAGTGCTCATATACAATGTAGTTTAAATGATATTTTGTTATAAGGAGGAAACGAGTAATATTATATTAGCTATACAATTGTTCGTTTAATCATTAACAGACGACCTTGAACATTATTTATTTCTAACTAGCTGAGTCCCGCGGTGTTATCCGAGGTTCAACAGTAACCGCGGTTAACGACAAGCAAAAAAACTGTCAAAAGTATTGTATATCTGTATTCTGATTCTAATCTACTTCCCCACCAATTTCCAGCCAAATCGATTCAGCCGTTCTTGAGTTATTTAGTGTAACTAACACAACTTTCTTTTATATTTATATAGATATTTAACATAATTATAGTTTAAGCTTCTGCTTGCGGCTCCGCCGCGTGTATCTCGGTTATCGCGGTAAAAAGTGGCTTGTGCCCACCTCACGATTCAAAGTATTTCCTTGTCAAATTTTATTGAAATCGATACAGCAGTTAACCATGAAAGCGTAACAGATAGAGCTACTTTCGAACGCATAATATCAGTAGGTACAAGCTTATTCCGTCCGAAAAAGTGTTTACTGTGTTTGAAAATGCTACTTAATAACAATATTTCATATAAATTTCCAATCCCCATTTTGCATACCGACGGCCTTAGGAATAGATTTTGTAAGAAAACTACTAAACAAGTCAGTGCACACTGATATCACTTAACATTTGTGCAAAAATTCAAGCTCATAGATACAACGGTGTCAGCTGTACGGTGATCGATCGGTATTCAGTCTTTAAGTTACGATTTTTATAGATATAGACTTAACTGAACCGTCAATCGTTGTTAGAGATTAAATCACTAAGATGGGGGTAAGCAGGGAAAAATACCTTTATCTTTGGATAGCCCGTTTACCGAGAAGAGAAAAGTTATGCAACATCACGCTTCGAACGATAACCCGGAAGGGCTAGACCGATTGCGAAGGGACTTTCACTGGCAGATAGCTGTTGATATAAGGAGTAAACTTAGGTCATAATTTTTTTTCGACTAGCTTTGCTCTGCGGCGTTACCTGCGGTTGTTTTTGTACCACGGGGCTCAGCTTGCATAAAATGTGGTCACTTCCTTTGTCTGTTCATTTAGATCTTTTATACTACTGACCGTATTTTGAAGCAATTTTCAGCAATAGATAGACTGATTTAGATAGGGGAAACATTATATGTGTAATACATGCATTATACAGTAGAGGTCGCTAGTAGACTATAAGTTAGTCCTTCATGCGTCGACTAGATTCGCTAGGTGAACAAACCCAACCCCTTGTTATGTCATCAGCTTCTTAATTATGTCCTACGTATTTCATTTGTTAGGTGCTCGGTGTGCGATGTTCAGCTATCAATGTGGTACTTCGAGAAAGGCGGGCTGCTGTTTTGTCAGAACGATTACTGGACCAGGTTCGGCGAGAGCTGCCAACAATGTGCACAGGTATTTAGATCCGTTTTAATTTTTGATTTGAAAATTTTAAGTGAATCAATATTTGGTAGGAAGAAATCTAATAAGTTCGCGTCACCGCGCCTCCGTCACCGTCACCGACATGGTCCAAATTTATTTCCCCACATTTGTTAGCTCTTTCTCTTGCCCTAAAAAAAGAAGATTGGGTGTTGCCTGCCAATCCCATCTAGGCACCAATCTTAATTATTCCTCACCCGATAGTGGGACTGAACACTTCATAAAAGTACCGGCCATATAAGTGTTTAAGTATGACACTTGATCACAGAACAACACAGGCCTGTGGCGAACTGAAGGGGAGTACCCATAACGTCTTTTCCCGATACAGAAGAGACTGTTAAATTTTGCGGGGGAATACCTTCACACATACGCAGCTTAGACTCACATATAAAAACAATTGTATTTCAAACAATTACTACCAAGACACACATAAAAATCAAAACAAAACTCTGCTGTGGGAGAGCCACGCTTCGGTATAAATGGGCCGGCTCGATCGGAGTGATACCACGGCCTCACATAAAACCGGAGTGAAATAGCGCTCGCGCTGTGTTTCACCGAGTGAGTGAGGATACCGGAGGCTATACCCCTTCCCCCATCCCTATCCTCCTCCCCATCCCCCAAAGGCCAGCAACGCACTTGTGACGCCTCTTGTATTACAGATGTCCATGGACGGCGGTAATCGCTTACCATCAGGCGATATGTCTGCTCGTTTGCCCCCTATTTTAAAAAAATGGATATCTGCCAACTTTCAAATTTCCTTTCTTTATTAATCGACTGCGAAAGAAGGATGGTTATGTTTTTCGGGTGTATGTATGTATGTATTCGGTATTCGACTCGCCCCCTATACCTAACCTACTTAAAATTACATGAATAGTTTCCGAAATTCAGATTATATATATAAGGATGTTTCAAGATATTAGATGTGTCATAACAGTTAGTAACCTAATGCGTAGGCCCATTTGAGCTTATACTGTGACAGAGGGGAACGACTGCGTATTGCTACTCCCTACCGTGTTACCCTAAGACATTATTATTATTAAGATTTACAAAAAATGGTAATGTTATTGTTTAACATACTTAAATAGTGAAAACTATATTTTAAAAATGAAATCTAAATATTTAATCTCGTAGAATAACTTTTTTCTGCATTCTTTGAGCTTTATGAGGAATGGAAATGTCTCTGTCTTTTCGTGAAAATATAGAAACACAAAAAGTTTGTTTTTCTATTTATATTTTTTGTGGTATGTGGGTTTCGGCACTAGCTCAGGGAATAATGAAATTAATATATTATAAATGCTACACAGGTGATAACGGGTCCGGTGATGTCAGCCGGCGATCACCGTTTTCACCCCGAGTGCTTCGCTTGCGTCGCATGCGCAGCACACATTGAAGATGGCGAAGAGTATGCGCTGGTTGAAAGATCTAACTTATATTGGTACGTTTGTTTATTTTCCCTCACTATAAATAACTTACGTATATTAATTTTAAATACTACTACTATTGATAAGTTAGTAACTTAAGAATTGTTTTATACACAACCGTACTATTGTTCAATATATACCGTGGGAGAGCCAGGCTTCGGCATGAACGGGCCAACCGGAGTAATACCGCGGTCTCACAGAAAACCGGTGCAAAATAGCGTTTGCGCTATGTTTCACCGAGTGAGTGAGGATACCGGAGGCCCCTCCCCCATTCCCCCAAAGGCCGGCAACGCACTTGTGACGCCTCTGGTGTTGGGGGTATTCATGTGCAGCGGTAATAGCTTACAATCAGCTGATATAGCTGCTCGTTTGTCCCCTATGCCAAAAAAAACCAGGGTTGTAAAACCACGCTGATTTCATCAAAGAGGTGGTACTACCCTCGCACAGAACAACGATCTGAAATGTCAGCATTTGTGCTGTCATGGTTCGTTGGTTAGTGCAAGACTGGAAGCCCAATGATGTAGAAGAATCTCTATAGGCCGCCATAGTGTGGGCACCTTGCTGCATTGTTACTCTTTGCATTCACAACGACGACGCTTTTCATCAGGCAGAGTATTAAAAAAAATACATGTAACGTTTATAACCGACTTAAAAAAAGGAGGAAGTTCTCAATTCAACTGTATTTTTTTTTTATTGTTGCCTTGGAACTTTCGACTGAGTTGATTGAGTTGATTTTGATGATTCTCTTATAATTTGAAATTTTCCCGTGTAGTCCAATTTCAATTTGATTCAGTTCACGAAGTCGGTATTTTTTTAAGAACTAAACATAACAAACCATGCTTTTAGCTATCTCAATCACTGGTTAGTTTGGGTATAGATAGTGATGTTCAACATGTCCCTGGATATACCAAATTAATACTGGGACGATGTTTTGTTCCGCAGTGGAAGCTGTTACAGCAAGGTACGTTCGGTGTCCCACTCCATCCGGGTGGTGGAAGTACCACCAGCCACCGTCAAAGTGTCGCACACTCCGCCTGCTACTCTCAAAGTCACCAAGTAAGTTTTAAGTGTCTCTTTACAATGTAAAGTAATAGATTTATTTATGAGATTGTTTTCGGTACATAATATGTGCTTAATACTTTGTTACTAACAAAAAGGTGATATTATAAGGATTATCTTCGCAGTAAAATCGCAATTGGCATAGCCAATAAACTTACATTATAAATGTTATTTGTAACGAGTGACTAGGTAAAGGTTAATATGGATATTCCTAAAATCCCGGGACTGCTAATATACCAAAAATTAAAACATTTATATTTTTACACTAGTTTATGCCCGCGGCTCCCCACGCGTATATGTCGGTTATTGCGGCAAATAAAGCCCTATGTGTTATTCTGATGTATCAGCGTTATCACTGTAAAGTTTCATCCAAATCCGTTGAGTAGTTTTTACGTGAAAGAGTAACAAACGTCCATTCATACAAACTTTCGCGTTAACAATATTAACAGCATAATATGTGTTTTAGTGGTAATAGAAATATCTAAATTAATGTATGTGATTATTTCAAGAGTATGTTCTACTGTACTAGAGTTGTATCTGGGAGTTATATACACCGTTAATTGTTCTATATCTGCCTGTTTTACCCCTAATACCAAATAAAATTATATTTTCTGTGGGTATACCTCTTCATTTGTGGTTTCTAACCGCTAGTGTTGTAACTATGTGTGGGTAAAGTTCGAGGTGTGGCGGGGCCGTGTCGGCGGCCGCCCGTGCCATGGTGCGAGCCGCTCTTCGACTGTGCATCCACCTGGCCTGTCATAGGTACACAATACATACTTCTGCTTCTTGTTCTGCATTATGTTATCTGTTAGTTTCTGATTTGTTTTGCACTTTCAGTATTTTAGTCTTGTATTAAATCTCCAATAGTCATGTGAGCGGTTATTTTGCACGATTTCATTTTGTCATCCACGTGGATAAATGGGTTATGCATACTTTTGCTTCTTTCATGCATTTTGTTTTCTCTTAGTTCACCAAGGATATTTTAGTATAGTTCGATTTGTGAGCAATTGTTTCGTTCTGCACGTGTTTTTCTTTTGTATGGACTTGACAATTTTTCACCGCGACTGCGTGTAGTAGTTACTGAGTGAATCAAATAATTAGTTACTAACATGGGAATTAACCCGTTCGATAGGTATTACATACCTTTTCAATTAGCCGATGTGCTTATAGTATGACTGCATCAGTGGAGCATGCCTTCTGTCGAGTCCGTGACTCGGCAGGCGGGACTCCACGACCAGTTTTACCTAGTGGAAACGTCACGCAACTTTGTATCCAATGCCCATTACTCACGTTAATTTTAGTTTAATAAATCAGCATTTATGCCTACCAATAGCCAGTAGTTTGATGCAAGTGTTTAAATAACTTTACCGATGCTATCCTACTTTCATATTTGCAAATCTTTTTTTTATTTTACTAATGCATGTAATAGTTTTTAATCCAGATTGATGAGTAGTGAGTTAGATGTCTTTAGATGTATTTTATAATGTTTAACATTTATCCTCTCGCTTTTCTGCAACCTTTGAAAGTAAATCTTCGAAAAGGGACAAAAGTATGTAACAGGAAGTGTGGCAAGCGCGCTGTTTTGACCAATGGGAGCGAACAGTTCCAGAGTTGGTGAGGTAACTGCAACTACCATCGAACTCGCTTGCTTTTCTTTTTCTATTTAGAATTTTTTAGAATGTTCTTTTTCTGCACGTTTTGACATTTGTTTTTAACAGATTATAGCGTAGTTCAGTCACGTGATGTGTTAAAATGTACTTTGTTTTTTAAACTCTTTGTATGCTTCATAAGATTAATAAATTCTTTTATATTAATAGCAGTGGTATTAAATGAGACTCTTTTAGTGGTATTTTGATAGGTTACAGTTACCCTTTTGCCAGTAGCGAATGTTGTTGACAGTGAAATTAAATTCCTATAAATACCCAAACCTGTGAGATTTCAACACATGTCGTTCGAATTTTCCTATCGAAACTAGAATTATCATATATAAATGACTATGCTCAGTATAAATATTTATTGGATTATTCGTGAATAGTTTTTATATCGCAGTAAACACATGATTCACCTCTTATTGTGATATTATCGAATATCGGGACTATCATACTCGGACAACAGTGCTGTCACTTTGACAGTCTTATCGCTACTTAACCCGGCGCTTCGAAAGTCGGAGATCATTCAAAGATCGATACCGAGTCACTAGAACGGGATTGACTCTTTCTAAATCAAACTGGTGTGCTTGAAAAAGGTATATATGTGCCATCACGCTATGGCTCTTAGAAACGGGGCAATGACAAATCAAGTCAAAAATGTTTATTGGCACAGCAAAAATTACACATTCGTGTCTTTTGGCCTTGAAACTTAGTAAAAACTTGTAATATGGAGTATGCGGAATGACAGTAAACTTAGATGAAATATTCCTTGGACGGTATACTATGGGATGTTTTGTGAGTTTCCGTGCGTTTAGGTGATTCTGACAACTTATAATATTTCCAAGTCCTCCAGTTTTCTTATTAATTTCTTGGGACATCCCGAGTGTCATAACTCGGTGTGTTCGTCACTGCTGTCGATCCTGGTGTACAGGAGTTACAGTGGTGGGCGTGTGGGCGGGATTAGTCTCATAAAAAAAGAAATTAGATCCAATCAAAATATGGTTACTATTCTAATAACAGAGTCATGCTTCAACATAACATGATACATTTAACATCAGCCGGATCGACTGAAATGATACTGTGGAGGAACGGGCCACATGCTCCTCCAACACAAGGGAAGGATCCTCCGACCAGGCGAGGTGATCATGCCTGGTGGGCCACTGCCCAACGGTTAATGTTTGGAAGTTGTATACTTCTTCGTGCACTACGTTACTCCGTAGTTCGTGTATCTTCAGTGGATGGCGTTGTGATATATATATGTTGATGCTGTATGTGGAAGTCGTCACAATACCATTGCGTCACAAAATACTACCTATATACCTATTGTTAAACCCCCCACCCCATTATGCGGTGAGGTCACTTATGGGTCATCAATACACTCAAGAGACAAACTCTTCACTTATACGTATCACGTACGCATTTCTCCGAAAATTGAAAATGTTTACGCTTGGCCAAGTGCCAAATGAGTATGTCAGAGGATCGTTTAAAGTAGCACGGATTGCTGAAAAGTTAAAAGGAAGCCGTCTATCAAAAGGCTCTAAACATCCCTGACCGCCCACGAGGAAGAGAAAGACCACCCGCCACCTGGCGCAGTACCTTAAATTGTGGTTAAACCTCACAAACGATCATCATTATCATCATTATCAGCCTATCGCAGTCCACTGCTGGACATAGGCCTCTCCAATTTCACGCCACTTAGTTCGATCTATGGCTTCTCGCATCCAGCTCCTGCCAGCCGTCCCACAAACGATAGATATAAAAAAATCTCTTTCCTACCTCATTTCTCAATAACAACATACATTTAATAATCGCATATCGAGTCTATTTCATTTATATTTCGTATTTAAATAATCGCAATTGGAATTGTTACAATTTCAACAAATTCCGCATATGTTACCGCTATGTGTACCACAATGCATGGGTGTGATTCACCCGCTTTATGAATATTTATAAATAAATACGTAGCGATAAGTTGTCGGTCAGTGAATACATCGTTTTATGAACACTTATACAATCTATACAAATAAATAAAATTGAAGTGTCTGTTTGTCATTTCAAATTAACAGTTTGTCACTAAATGCACATGAAAGTATATAAGTACGGTAGTTACATTTAAAAAAAAAAACAATTTTTCAAACTTTTGTATCTCGACCGATTTTGACGGGACTGTTACTGACTGATATATAAAGAGTTCTTTTTTTAAACTAGCTTCGCCCCTCGTCTTTACATACGGCGCAGCTAGTATGATAAATGTATTGTTAATATAACAAAGCATTCTAAAATTTATTTACTGATTTAAATTATTAACATTAAAATGTTATCAACGAGAAGGAGAACCCTAACCAAATCCTAAGCTTGCATTGATTTTTTATCTTACGTTAAAGTTAATTGAAGAGAAAGTTGTGTGTAAATTTGAGTGTTGTAATATTGGTTCATATGCCTTATATCCACGGCCTTCCCAAATGTCCTGACGGTAGGGTCACACCTCGGGTCAATAATCTTGAGTAATACCGGGTAGGTATCACGATGGCTGGCTGGTATTCCGTCTAAATAGACAAGCCAACTCGAAACTATGGTCCTTTCTTCAAAATGCCAACTCAGAGTCTATACAGCACTCGCACGGCTTTTATTAAGTCCATGTTCACGGACTTTAAAGTAAGACAGTCTTGTTTCTTTCGACATTTCGTCCCAAAGTGAGTCTTAGGAAAGGCGCCTTCTATCTGTTAAGTCCCGATATCTAAAAATATCTGTAAGAGAGTTAGACATAAAGTTAAATATACATACACTCGAAAAACATAACCCTCCTTCTTTCATAGTCGGTTAAAAGTAGACTTTTAAATTAAAGTATAACTTTAACCATATACAAACGTAGTATTCAGACATAAGTGTCATGTTGTGATCAATCCCCTAATGACTCACCATTAAATCATGTCGGGCTTCATTTCTGTCAATCGTATGTTGTGTCTCTAACGTGTGCAATTTATTTTATACTATTATATATTATATTTTATATTATACAATTTTATATGTGTGTCTGTCTAGCGTTTAAGTGATTGAGTGTTGCAAGGTTTAATTGTTGATTTATGGAGTTACTTTTGAGGTATGTTTGAAATACTATATTTCAATTGATTTGGATAAAATATTTTTTTTAACTATGAATTATTTTTGAGATTGTAGTTGATCACTGTCGGTCATAATAAATGTTCTTATATCCTGACAGTGCTACTTTATAGTATAAACAATTGAATTGGGTTTGTACTAAGATTTACTGCACGTATGGCCTGGTTTAGCGGTCGCCACGCCGCTACCTACTTCACCAAGTGTTGTGGGTTCAAATCCTACACGGGACAACACTTGTGTGATTCACAAATTGTTGTTCTTTGAGCCCGTTTCGTGTATGTTTGTAAAGTCCCCCGCGACACAGAATCTATTGGTAGTGCGAGAGTTTTAAAAAAAATTGAAGACATATACTTAAACACAGAAAATTGTCATGGTCCCTTAGATCTATACCTACATACAGTCTGCTATCACATACATTTTAAAATTATTTGTTTTTTAAGTGAAAACTCCTTCTTTGCGCATCGCATATGCGTTTTTTCGTAGGTAGTAACTTAGGCCGATCAGTCACGTTCTCAGGTGAAAGGCGCGATCGGGTGAACTCAGGATCGCCGAGGGTCCGAGAAAGATAAGGATAGCTTCACTTATTCTTTTAATTTATTTTTATCTAGCATTTTATTTAAAGAGCAAAAAGGTTAATTTCAGGTGATATCAACAACTGTTTGTTTATAGTTTTGAATTTTCACATCTGTCTGCAGTCCGCAAGATTGCTTTGTGTTTTATCTAACCCTGTGCTTTAAAAATATTATATATTTTCACAGATATAATTACAAGGAAGTTTGAAATGAATAAAACTAGGAAAATTAATTAACCTTGTGCATTAAAATTAACTAACTGACTGCCTCAGTGTCGGTGTGGTAGGATGTGCGACTGCTGTCCTTGAGGTCTCGGGTTCGATTCCCGGGTCGGATCAAATGTTTGTATGATCTGGAAATATTTGTTTCGAAGTTAGGGTGTTTTTATGTATGATATGTATATATTAATAAAAGTATATGTAATTATATCAGTTGTCTAGTACCCATAGTACAAGCTCTGCTTAGTTTGGGACCGGATGGCGTTGTGTGTTAGATGTCCGAAATATTTATTCATTTAACTAGCTCCCTTATATAGTGCAAATGAATAGTAATATTTTAGTCACAATACATTTTAAAAGTTATATTTTTTTCTTATATATTAATTTCTTGTTGTTCTTATTTATTGATAGTTTGCCGTTTTGAATTTTGTATCTAATTCGGTTTTATTTACTTTTCCATTTTAATTTCTATTTGGTTTCTGCATGCTTTTTGGAAAAGTAAAGCTTGAAACTTCACATGAAATGAATTCTTACTAATCTTTATTCATGCAAATGCTTAAATTTATTTAAATAAGTATTATTGAAAATTATACGGGCACGTTAGCTTAGTGTTTACTGATGTTGATTGCCAAGCAAGCAAAACTTGAATGAAACCTGCGAGGGGTTTGATTAAACCTAGGACAACTATCGTATTATAAGCTCGATAATTGGATGTAATGTACGTTATGAATGTATACTATTAATGTACTCATTATGTATAAAAGGTACGCATATAAGCCATATTTTTTAGGGTTGACTTTTCTTCTACCAATCTTCATGATCACTCGTCATACCATTTCAAGCAATCCTTTATTTCATTGCAAATAGTTTTAGCTTTAGAAATGAGTCCCGTTACCATGCTAAGATTTCTACTTCCAGGATCGATTCATCCTGTGGCCTGCTGACGCTTCACATAGGAGACAAAATACTGGAGATAAACGGAACGCCCGTGAGGAATCGGCCCCTGGATGAGATCGAGAAAGCTTTGGCGAGAAGGGATGCTGTTATACAGGTAGTTACTTTTATACCGGCGATGGGGGGGGACTCATCTGCTCCCATATCCTCCATATGGGAGCAGATGAGATTAATTTCGAAAGCAACGATCGTCTTTCTGTTACGCTTTCACGGCTAAACCGCTGTACAGTTTCTTTGTATGGAGTAGGCGGCAAACGAGCAGACGATCGATTTACCGTCGCCTATGTACAACAGCCTTTGGGTGATGAGAAGAGTGACGGGGGGAAGGGTTGGGGTATGGGCCTCCGATATCCTCACTCACTTGGTGAAAAACCGCGCAAGCGCTATTCACACGTGTGTTATGTAAGGCCGAGGTATCACTTCGGTCGAGCCGGCCCATTCATGTCGAAGCTTGGCTCTCCCACAGAAATTTGGAGATACTTAGAAACTTGAGTAAGGACATCAGCTATTCTTATACCGGTGGAGCCGTGGACAAAAGCTAAAATAGTATCATTTAAAACAGTTTTTTCTCCTACTTTTTAACTCTTTACACTGACTGATTGCTTCTTGACTCAAAATGAAAAAGATTTTTCTTTCCGAAAAATAATGTTGCAACATATTATTTGTGTAAAGTGTGGCGTGGTTCATTGGTAGTTCAATATTATTCCATAGTATCGCCGGAGCTATCGGGTTCCAATCGCTGTCAGGACATATATTTGTATGCAGACAAGAATCATATGTTTTTTTTTCTTATTTTCAGTTAACAATAGAACACAGCCCCGACACAAATCCAAAGCAGCCGCTATCCACACACACAGCACACTCACAATCAAACACACACTCGCAAGCAAACACACATACGCACACAGATGACGACAAAGTCAAACATGATCTATCACCAGTGGAAAGGAAAATATTTAGCACCAAAGAAGACTTGAAAAAACATTCCGAAATAGAGTTAAAGGGGAGAGAAATTGAGGGTAGAAAAGAGAGACTGTTCAAGAGGAAGGGTGAGGATGGGGGAAAGTGGATCAATAAGAGACGACAAACCCCATCTTCCCCGTTACTAGGAGATAAGGAAAAGAGTAGCAGTATGTCTAAACTACTCGATGCGTAAGTATTAAAATAAATAATTAATATTTTGGATATCTAACACACAACGCCATCGAGTTCCAAACTAAGCAGAGCTTGTATTATGGATACTAGACAACTCATAAGAATACATGAATACTCTTTTTTTGTAAATAAATATTATACATAGAAAACAGCAAAACAAACCTCATGCACAGCAGTCCCATACGCTACCACTGCGCCAGCGAGGCAGTAGATTTTTATGATAGTCATCCATCTGATATTTTTATATATGTTCTTGGAAACACTGTGTTCTGATTCTGATAAAATGATTGATCGGGGGATGTTTGCAGCTGAACTAGAATATGGTTCATCTTTTCTCTATTTCGTTTGTTTTCCCTTGTCTCCCTCTCCCCAGAATTAGAGAGGAAAATTTGACCTTTTACAATCTTAAGATTGACGATACGACGACCTGGTGAAGGTCGCAATCAGTTGTTTTTGGAGATAGCACAGGACCGGCTGTTATGGAGAACATTAGGATTTTAGCGGATTTAATGATTAATCTTAATACATAACACTCAATGAAAAACCTTAAAGAATTACTTACCTATAGTGTTTTCTTCTGTAGCAACACTCGACCTATTCGTGTCGAAAAGTTTCAATGGGCCATCATAGTGTGGGTCACCATGCTGCATTGTTGCATTCGCAATGAGTATGGTGACTACTTCTCTTGGATTCTGCTAATGCTTTCGAGCGGCTAATACTGAAGATAACTTTCCATGTAATCGTTGTATTATAGTTATAAATTCGTAATATTAATATACTGTTCCATTGATCGTAGTGTGGACGGCGATGAGGAACCGAGTGGTGTACTGCGGGACCTCAGTAGAGCGCGGTCGTTCCGGGTCGAACCGGCACCTGGACAAACTGTGTTCAGGGCCAGCGACTTATTACAGGTGCTTTATACTACTTTCGCTACTTCCTTATAATTTTGTAGTCCATTCGCGTTAAGGAAATAGTGACGTACGATCAAGCTTCACCTCTTAACCTGTAAGTTCCAAACTTTCGCCCATCTGAATAAAATAATAGTGTTTTTTTTATATTTTCTGACTAAAAAAGGTTTTTTGTGATATGTTTATAGTCATTGCCACAAATGGCTTAAAAATCTTAATAAAAAAATCGTTGTACATTCAGCAAGTCTTGCAATATTTCGTGGTGTGCTTTTCTCCTCCCTATTATCCTTTAATATTTATCAGTCAGTATTTTCATATTTCTTTCTATAATTGTCAGGGTGAACTCCTGGGCTCTGGTTTCTTCGGCGAGGTGTACAAGGTGACCCACCGGGATACCAATGAGGTGATGGTGCTCAAACAACTGTACAGGGTGGACGAAGATGCGCAGAGAAACTTTCTTAAGGAGGTCAGTTTATATACTTACTAGTTTTCATCCATGGCTCCGCCTACATGTATGTCGGCTATCGGGTATTAAAGACTTACGGCGTTGCGGGTGGTGTTAATTGCTTACCATTAGACGATACGTCTGCTCGTTTGCCCCCTATTACATAAAAAAGCGTGGCACTCTCATGATGAAATCATGATAGAAGGTCTTTTGCTATAATAATACATGAATATTTATTAATATGTCCCTTCGAACGTGATTCTGTGAAACTACAGAGTGTTTTAAAAAATCTTTCTTACATCAAATAGCCATATTCTTGGACAGGTTAGTTTTAGACCCTCATGAAGAGCAAGGGGGCAGAAACCAGGGGAAATCCCCGAGAAATGGCTAGTAACTTATGTGTTTATGGCACCAGGTGGCAGTGCTCCGGTCTCTGAAGCACCCCAACGTGTTAAAGTTCGTGGGGGTTTTGTACAAGGATAAGAGGCTGCATCTCGTGACAGAGTACGTCGCTGGGGGGACGTTACATCAGTTAATTCAGGTATTTTACATTCGAAAAACATAGAATGAATGATGGAATGGATGAACTAAATAGCGAATGAATTTATTTTTCGCTCTCCCACATTTTAACATTCCAGATTATTTATGTTGTCTCCAAGTTCCAAATTTTACAAGTTTTTATTAAATTAAATGTTTGTATCATCTCTATTCATCAGTACGCATTACAAAGAAAATTATTATTATTATTATAAACCTACCCATTTTGACCAGTGTTGTAGACCAAAAGCGCTTTTCTAAGGATACACTCAGTTTCAGGAGTGGATTGACAAAAATTGAACGATAATGATGAAAACATTTTAGTGTAATCATATCATAACTTTTCGTAAACCTCTGTACTGCGTCTGTTAACATTTTTTATACAGTTTTTCCTTCTCTTTCAATATCCCTTCTCCACTAATAACAACTACAATTTTATGTCTCATTTTTATATCAAAGAACACTCAGACTAGGAACAACAATCTGTTAATCATGGTTATCCATTGGGAGATTGACCCCTTAACCCTCAGCATATTAGAAAGTGGCGAATTTTCCCTTTAAACTAGTATGTAAAAGTGTAGTATACTGTGTGGTATATACATATGTAAGAGTGTGTGGCAGGACGCGTCGCTGGCGCTGAGCTGGCGCGACCGCGCGCGGCTGGCGCGGGACGTGGCGGCGGGCGTGGGCTACCTGCACCGCATGAACGTCATCCACCGCGACCTCAACTCGCACAACTGCCTCGTCCGGGAGGTAACCGCTCCACGAGATACTACTCCATTCTTTATGCTTATTTAAAAATGAAGTCTTTTTCCTTGAATGGCTCGTCCACGACCTGAAGATTATTCAATTCGAATCAGGGATTTCTGAGATTTACGTATTCAGCCAAACAAACTTCAGCTTTAAACTTAATATTAGTTCAATTATAATTATAGTGTAAATAGGATAATGCATAATTATCCTTTTTACACTATATTTATTCGATAATATTATAAATCATTCAGCGCAAATATTTAAAAAAAATAATACATAATATAATACATCAATATACGTCAATCCCTGTAATCTGAGTTATTTCCATATATGTAATCACGCGTAATACGATTAATCATCCCGTTTAATACGCTATCGGTATGTGCGTATTGTCTCTTCTCACGTCGTAGTGTTGCAATATCGAAAATCGCAGTACTTTTTTTTTAAATTTTCCTTACATTTAATCAATGATCTAATTAAATATTCATGAAATATGAAAATAAGGACATTATGGAAACAATTATTTATTCACAAAACACTATGTACGTATACTGTGGTAGCCCGACTGCTGATAAGCATACTTAATAATTCTGAATACATTTATATTTTACTAGCTTTTGCCGTCGACTTCATTCGCACAAAAGTGGATATTTTCATTCAGGGGTGGCATTTCCAAAATTCCTTTCTTAGTGCTCGCCTTAGTAATAACCTACATGCAAAATTACAAGATTGTAGGTTTAGCGATTTGGGCTGTGCATTGAAGTCTAGTCTAGTCTAAGGGTATCTTATTCAGTCACCTTCTTCTTTTATATATGTATATATCCTTCGTCTATGGTTCATTAAACTCTTTTTTAATCTATGAATCGATGGTTATAAAAGAAATACTAATTGTTAAGTTTGCCTTAATGTGTAACCGCATCCAAATCGGTTTAGCTACCTCTGAGATTAGCAATGAGAGATAGCAGGTAAAGTCGTTACTTTAATAAGGTAAAGGTCCTTCTGCTTCTTTCAGTAGATTGTATTCAATATCTTGAGTGTGCCAATTCCCCCTCTTACAATTTTATTAAAATTTTATATGAATATAGAATGAAGAATATATATATA
>PKRV01001465.1:54786-89928 GCA_003709505.1 Hyphantria cunea
ATATATATATTCTTCATTCTATATTCTGTCATACAGGTTCTACCTAGTACGAAAACCAGTCAATCACACAATGATTTTTATTATCATTATTACTAAAAAATATAAAAAATAGCATAAATGGTATTCATGATTAGAATATGTCTCCATTCAGCCGTGAAATAGTAACAAACATCCATACAAACTTTCTCTATTATATAATAATATTATTAATTGGTATTTCAGGACAAAACGGTGATAGTAGCTGACTTCGGGCTGGCTCGTATCGTTCAGCGAACAGCGAGCAGCTCGCTCGACAGGAGACATGCTCACAACACGCTACGAAGGAAGCGGTATACGGTATGTACCAGTACACACTCATATACACACACACACACAAACACACACACACAAACACACACAGCCAGCTTTGGCCTGCGTTATCAATTCCTTGTTCATCCCATAGGAACATCACATTTTGCCGGAATAAAGAGTATATTATGTGTTAATCCAGTATAACAACTGCCTCTATACCGCATAATTTAATCGAAATTGCTTTAGCCGTTTAAACGTGAAATAGTAAGAAACAGGCACTCACAAACATAGTATATTATGTGTAACAACATGTACTAACAAGTAAAAATGAATTAAAATCAAAAAGTATGGATTTACAGTTTCCTATTACAGTAAATATTAGATTACAGAAAAGCAAGAAAAGATATCAATCAATCAACAACCCATAATGTCCCACTGCTGGGCTCGGGTCACCTCTGAGAAGAGGGCTAAGGCCATACGTCATAAGAAAAGATATATCAGGACAAAACGGCATATGGCTTTAACCCTCTCCTCAGAGGAGACCCGAGCCCAGCAGTGGGACATTATGGGTTGTTGATGAAGAATAGATATGTCCTGCATCCAAATACATATTTAGATTTCCTTTAATTTAATATTAAAATAAAATAATTCAATTTATTAATGTGATTATGGCCAGGTCGTCGGTAACCCATACTGGATGGCTCCGGAGATGATGAACGGCAACGTGTACGATGAGAAAGTCGACGTGTTCTCTTTTGGCATTATTCTATGCGAGGTAAGTCAAAACCCCTGTAGCGACTTCCACATGCCACGCAAAACAGAAACAAATTACAACGCCATCTATCGAAGATGCGTCGAACTTCAGAGTAATGAAGGAAACGAAAAAACTATCAATCCTGAATCGCGCAAATTATGTTCTCGCGCCGACTAGCTTATTTAGAAAATCCCATAATTAACCGTTGGGTAGTAACCCGCCAGACATAATCAACTCGCCTGGTCGGAGGATCCTCCCTTTGGGTTGGACATCACACCCGTTACTTTCTTTTTAAATTCGGTAGAAAAAACCTAAACTACTATGCCTTTCACTTCATAAAGGATCAGAAAGAGATAAGAAAGCTTTCTATATAGAGCGATTAATCTACAATAACACTAATGAAGCTAATGTTTCATAAATTATGTGGACGAAAATATGTTTTATCTTAGATAATAGGTCGTGTGTCAGCCGACCCGGATTTCCTGCCGAGGAGATCGGACTTCGGTCTTAACGAAGCACTCTTCATCGAAAAGTTCTGCCGAACGTACAAGTGTCCGGAGCCCTTCTACAGGATCGCATTCCTCGCTTGCCATTTAGAACCTGACGCCAGGTAACTTTATGTGTTTATTTTACTGCAGTAAATATATACAGTACATCAGACTAATCCTGCTCACTCGCCCACCATTGTAACTCCTGTACACCAGGATCATCAGCAGTGACCCACGAACACACCGAGCTATGACACTTGGGAATTCCCAGGAAAAATTGAAAACCCACAACGAAATTAATCAGAAGAAAACTGGATTTGGCCTAGTGGCTTGGCGATCGTCATGCCGCTTTCTACTGCGCCAAGTGTTGTGTGTTGAAATAACACATGAGACAACAATTTGGGTGATTCAAAAGTTGTTGTCCTGAATCCGTTTAATGTATGTTTGTAAAAATCCCCCGCGATATAACACTTAAAGCGGGAGGTGTCTTTAAAAAAACTACAAAGGGAAGATAATTTTAACACAATCTTTGTACTTTGAGCATGATACTGTAGGTAGACCAAAACCTCCTTGTAGAGAGGCCAAACATAAATAATAATAAATATTTCGGACATCTGACACACAACGCCATCTATCTTCAACCTAAACTGAGTTGACTGAAAAACTGAATAGAATGACTGACTGCATAATTATATACTCTGTTTGTAAACACATACATATTATATATAAAAACACCCAAACTCCGCAACAAATATTTGCAGATAATACAAATATTTCATCCCATATGTGAATCAAATTCAAGACCTCATGCACAGCAGTCGCGTACGCTGCCACTGCACCAGAGAAGCAGTCAATGACCTATTTTGAAAGCTGTTGATGATCTGATAGTCTGTCTGTACTGTATAAGAATCTCATCTAGCCCTACCTGTACCAGAAACCTTGCTTTATGCCTTTATCATCTTTAATCGGTGTCATAGAGGCTCCTACGATGCATCTATAACTGTATGGGCTTGACGAATTGTCCTCAGACCGCCCTTCGAAGTGATAGAGATCTGGCTGGAGAGCATAGTGATGCACCTATCGGGTGGAGGGGCGGCTCCCCCAGGACTGCTGGCCGACATCGAGCAGTACGCACGGACTGCGCTGGCGGCCTGCAGCGAGCCCGACCCTTCCAACTGCGCCTGCCACCGCCTCAGCAAGGCCGACAGCAGCGACCTCTGTGTGCTGGATGCGCCTGTCTCTAAGGTAACTCGACTGTACTTCATTTGTTCCGTTGTCGCTGAAAACGTTCATAAAAAGCAAATTGTTGAGTCTTAAATTAATCGCATATGACATTTAACATCGTCTTAAAAAAAGCTTTTCATAAAATTAATATAGCCTATGGCCAAAATTACAAATCTAATGAGACCTCATGCTTTAAAATCGGTTCTGTAGTTTAGGTTCTACGGTGGAACGTATACAACGTACCTCAGTAACATGCTGTATAATACTTTCTGAAAAGCGTTTGATTTCGAAGGTTATAGTATTTTTCATTTTAAGAAACTCCACAACGGTAAAAAGTTTGATTTCTTCTTGTATCACAAGTAAATTGTACATACAAATTTAATGTTCGGCTGTCAGAGTTAGAGCTTCACCCTTAAATCATAATTATTCCAACGGGAGTGCCTCAGGGTTCATACCTAGGCCCTATATCTATCTTGCTTCATTTGGTAACTTTATAAGTTCAAGTTATCGCTTAATGCAATTTGTTGCAAATATCTCTAAAAAATGTAATTGTAACCACCTTCATGTGTCTTTAGTAGCAGCTCTTTAGAAGTCAGGAAATCTTTGTTAATTTTTTATTTATTTGTTACAGTCAAACTCAAACGCAGCCCTAACGGTCCCTGAGCGCGGCTGGCGAGCGTTGGGCAAGTGCATGTCGGCCAGTCACATCGGAGCCCGGCCCAGGGTCACGCTCACCAACCTCAGCAGGAGCCACCACGCGCTACACACCGCCGGGTACATACTCAGGGCCGATGGGAATACCATCAATATTACGAAGGTACATTATATTACTATTCTTTCCATATTTTGTGCTAGGTTAGGTGCATATGTTTTACATAGTATCTGTACAATAAAATGTAATATTATTATATTATTTCAGGTGGACAATATATCCGAATGGTTGGACCCCCCGCCCCTTAAGCGTACTAGCCCGGATTCTCATCTCAACAAGCTTGAAGAACTCACCACCAAAACAAGGAAAGTAGAATCTCCTGACGAAACAGACAGCCATGTACCTCCCTTTTGCAGAATCCAATCATTCGAAGAACTAGAGAGTGAGTATAAACTGGAAGTAGATCCATCCCAACCATTCTGTAGGCATTACAGCATCCCACACAAAGAGGAAGAAACTCAAGAGGAGAATGAAGACTCAGACTCCTCAGACGATGACCTCTCTAGAAGCACGTGGCACAATAATGTGAAAGTTTTCGATAAAATAGATCTAGATCCCAAAGCTTTTCTAGCCACGATTGTCAAAAAAAGTGAGAATATTAATCCTCTATCAAAGAAGTCGAGTTATGATGTTACTGATGTAGTGTTAAGAAATGCTAAAACGAATGAACGAAAGATATCCGATCTTGACAGTCGCAGGTACAACATAGACCATTTAACCAAGAGCCCTATAATGGCTCAGGGTGTGAAAAACATTGCAAAGAACATTGAAAAGGAGCAAGCTCAAGAAAAATCGAGTTTCTTTCCCAAGAAGTTGTTATCGCCGAAATTCGGTAGATTATTTAAACCGAATACAACAGAAGTAATGAGAAACAAAGAAGTAGAGGATAAAGAAAAGTCCAGAAGTAAGTTCTTCGTCCAAAGACCATCCTCGCCCAGTAATATCCGGTCTTACAGGATACGCCCAGCGGACTCAGATAAGCCAGTTTTAAACAACGATGTTCTAAAATCGGATATAAAGTTGGCGAACATGGGTAAACCGATGACGCCAATATTTCGACGACATTTGGCCGAAAGATCGGACTTTGCTGACGGACGGTTTAGCTACAGAGACCGCCGGACAAAACCGGACGATTTCAAATTCATCGAACTAGGACGCAATAGAATTAAAACACCTGTTACAAGTATAGAAAATTCGACAAAATTAGAAAGGGGCACGCCTCTTCTACGCAGTAGTCAAATTAATAACATTCCTGCTTTGGCCACGCTACCGGAGAAGAAAGGAGAAAAGTGGAAGACAGAGGAAGCGCTACCTAAGAGACGTGAGCCGGGCATTTCGCGCAGTAACTACGTGAGTCTGGCCAATCTGAAGATTAATGGTAAAGGTAAGGAAACGGTGAACGACCCATCGCCTGTTGAGAGGGTTATTTAGAAAACTTTACTTGCTGTGTCTGATCTGTGTGTTGCATGGGAATCCTGATACTGCGATTCAGGATTGAATTGCAGTTGTATTGTTCAAAACATCAAAAATGCCAGTTAACTAACCCCACTTTCCTCTCTTTTCTGAAAAATAGACCCGATATACGTATTTTTAACTTCAAAACCAAATACTTGCTCCCAGAACGTTTCTACTTCCTTCAGGTCTCTTCTACTCTCCTCCCAACATCTATCCGTTCCTACCCTCAATCCAACCCTATGCAATTTTACAAACCCAAACCCCTCTAGGGGTATTGTGAACCTCGGATATAAAGTTGGCGAACATGGGTAAACCGATGACACCAATATTTCGGCGACATTTGGCCGAAAGATCGGACTTTGCTGACGGACGGTTTAGCTACAGAGACCGCCGGACAAAACCGGACGATTTCAAATTCATCGAACTAGGACGCAATAGAATTAAAACACCTTATTTTTAACTTCAAAACCAAATACTTGCTCCCAGAACCTTTCTACCTCCTTCAGGTCTCTTCTACTCTCCTCCCAACATCTATCCGTTACTACCCTCAATCCAACCCTATGCAATTTTACAAACCCAAATCCCTCTAGGGGTATTGTGAACCTATTTTAATTCAATAAAGTGGTTTGTATTGGCATTGTTCTACACCATGTTTTAAACAATTCAGTTTTCACGTCAACACGTACAGTCAGCCACCGCGTCTGTTAATCTTGCCATATTATACTTACATTATATACAATTGTTGAACTTTATACTGTCGAGTGCCATTTTTATACATGTCTTTGTAAAAGCTTCACGGTAACGGTGTGACGGAATATGTACCTTAACTCGTTATGTATAAGGTTTATTATATAATCGAATTTATGGCGTTGTAGTTACGTCGTTTGTTAATTGTTATGTTGGAGACAATAATTTTTGAAATGCTTGCGTTTAAAAATCAGTTGTACTGAAGCATAAAATAATCAAGTAATGCTAAGCCTGATTGCAGAACTTAGGAGTCGTGAGTTCAATCTTACTCAGAATTCTCTTATTGTTTGATAGTAACTATCATTTGACAAGTAGTTTAAACAGTCGCCACGTAGCTTTCTACTGCTCTGAATGTTATGGGTTCAAACCTCAGATGGGACCACACTTTGTGTGGTCTACAAGGTGGTGTTCTGAGTCTGGGTGTTATGTTTGTAGAGTCCCTAAAGTCATTCTTAATGAGGGAGTACCTTTTAAAAATTATAACAATAATAGTTTGTTTTGTCTTTGGGTGTAATTTATCTATAATATGTATGTATTCAGAAATATATAAGTATGTTTATAAGCCGTTTGGCTACCATAGTACATGGTCTGCCTAGTTTGGGATCATACGGCCGAGTTATAATAATTAATTTGCCAACTTTGTGAACTATAAAATGGTCGATAGTTATTGATCTATTTCAATACGCCTCTTTACATCTCTTCAGTGATAAGAGAAGTATGTGTATGTATATATGTTGATACATTTGTATTACATAATCGTTCATTATACATATTTATATTATGGATATTGTATATAAGTGTATAGGCCGGGTGGCATCGTGACTTAATGAAAAGAATATTAAAACCGTTTCCGATATTTAGATTGATATTGATATATAAAGTTGAATAGTTGACTATCCTTCTCGTCTCGCTTTCCAAGGTATATGATTTTATTTTAATATCATATTTGTTTTTATAATCGTTTACAATATTTTTCTTTTTATTTTAATATTACCTAATAAATCTATCTATTACCTTTTAACGTGCAATTAATGTGTAAATATCTAATCTGAATCTCGGATACAGATCCAACGATTTTCATGAAGTACGCAGCGGACGATAAATTAATCTAGCTAGGATTACTTTTTAGAAAATTTTCCAAATAGAAAATACCGGTTATCCAAACACTCTTTTTTAAGTGCCACCCGGCTTCATTAAACTATTCAGATACTGTCAATTAGTGAAAATATTTTAAATATAGCGCTATATTAAAAATTACATAATTGAAAATTATTAAGTCAAATATTTCATACTTTGTTCTAGTAATTTATGTCATTAATTTCAAGATTATCATTATCTTGCAACAATATTCCCAAATTGTAAATACGAATGCTTACACATATTTTATTAATTCATTTTTTCTATCTCTACTTATTGTCAAATTATTTTTCTGCCTTATGGATATTTTTTCAATTATTCCACTTCATTTAAAATCATTTTCTCAGATGTCTAAAACACAATAGCTTTCGCTCACTTAAAGGTAATTTTCTAGTACTCGGATAGTTTTTTTTCTATATGATGTTTTATCAGCAAAATTTTTAGCCTTAGCCCAAACTAGCCCAGAGTGGCGTACAATAGGAGAGACCTATGTCCAGCAGTGGAAAGCAATATTCTGATGTTTTCATAATGATCTGATGAATAGACGGACACCCCTGTTGTAGACATGATTTTAGGTACTATTGTAGCATTATATACTTACGGTTATACACGATTGTTGTTCTATGCTAGTTATAATGAGGTCCCGTTTTACCACTTGCTGCGACTTTATGTCGCTGATAAGTTGTCACTAGTCTACTAGTGTCAATTTATCTGTAACATAACTAGGTACAGATTTCTACTTTACAAGTCTTGTGCAGAGACATATGTCAGATTAACATTTATTTTTCAGCTTTTCTGGTAAGACCCTAATTCAACGGTTAGAGATAAAATTCGGATAGCTTATCTAACAGATGGTATGACTCAATTTATATGAAACATACGTCAAATAATCTGTCTGATAAGCCATTTGTACCTTTACTGTAACGGGTGAAACAGGGTCTAAAAATATTATTTATAATTCTCGTATCACTTTGATGCTCGCGAACTCCGTGACTATCTAACCGATATTCAAATTTTTTTAATTATATTATTAATATCGCATTTAGACCAATAGCAGCCGAGCATGATTAAAAAGACGCAGACGGTCAGCTAGTAGAGTGATATGGCTTTTATTATCAGGAACTAGTGAAACTGGCTGTAAGATGCTTTTTATTATCTAGAAGATAGGTCTTGTTAGTAAAAATAATTCTCAATGGGTGTCAAATTGAGCTCTCTAAAATTATACGAGCAATTTATTAGGAAATACTTTGCCGGTTGGTGAACTATGAGAAATTGAATTTATAAACTTATGGTAAGGGTGCATTTTAATCTGCAATGGTTTTTACAATGAAAAAAACGGTGATTAAACAGATATAGGCCGGTGCGAGTAGTATTAAACACAACTTCACAAAAAAACGATCTTGTGCAATTGTTTCGTTGCTTCGAGTGAGTCTTATGGGGGCCTATCAACCTCTTCTTTCCTCTTAACTCCGAGGAACCGAAGGCAAAAGGTAGCAACGCTCTTGAATCTGATGAGAACAGTCGTCCGTGTGCAGCTTCATTGGCCAGTACACAAAATTTAAAATTCGACTGACTAACGAAATGCATTTAAAGTTGTATCGTGCCTTAAACGTAAACGATAATAGACAACTTCTTCTTCTTTTGATGAGATGGCAACCAGCCTGATCAGCTATTTCTGCCAATGTCAAGTATTTAAATTCTTTAAATCTTAAGTCTTCAAGTCTTCGTCGTGATAAAATTAATTACAAAAAATTTCGTTTCGAAAAAACTAAAAAACGATCTCCAATAGAATACTAACAAATGTATAAGAATGACGGCTGTCAAACGATAACGTCGCGTGGTCGAAATAAAAACTAGCCAATGATACAAGAGAATGGAAGCGTTAGCGATTGTAGAGAGAGATTCGAAACACTTGCATATTGGCTAAGATGGCTCAAGTCTATTATCTTTCTTCTTCTATTCATTACTTCGTTTGTATTGATCTGGAAATTTCTGCGCAAAAAATCTATGTATTTAATATGTGTATGGTTTCTGTATGTAAATATATTCTTATTAATTGAAATAGAAATAGGTACAATACCTTCTTCTAATTGTTCTATAGAAAATATTAACACCATATTTTACAAACAGTCCCATTAAATTCTGTCCAGTATTTTCGCAGAGAGCACAAAACAAATATAAGGAGATGAGATGATTCTCTTTCAAATAGTTATTCTGTATCGTCTAATATAATACTGTGCCATTTATATTTTATATGTATCATCAACAATATTTAATAGATTACAGAAGTCTATGGATGGTGCGAACGATATTTAAACAAATATTGCGATAGACCCAAATCTGATTTATTTTTAAAAGTCTGTCAGAATTCCACTAGCCAAGTCAAGTCGCTCTGTATCTAAGAGTGAGAAAAGTCTTGTCGTGGCAATCATATTACAATAGCATCTCGACTTTGAAGACGAGTCTGACACCAGACACGACACCAAAATCATACACGAAAAAGAAACGACAAAACACATCCAACTATAAATCTTAAAGATTTATATTAAAAAATGGTTTTATAAAAAATATAGACTTATATAAACAAAATAATTAAAAATGGTTATCATGCGTCCCATCCATCGACATGCTATTCCAGAATTTTTTAACGTTCAGAATATAGTGTAAAGAATTATGGAATACGACAGTAGATTTAGCTTAGCTATACGACATTATGTTTCACGGTGTGACATTATAATTTCATTAATTTATTAACATTATTTTAGATTTATTTAGATGTAATTTTATATTTTAATATGTTTTTTGAAGTCTGATTTGTACTTTTGTGACACAGGGTGCCATTTTACATTGTGTAGTGTAAAAATCGTTGTATGATTGAAACTATAAGGTTTTGTCAAAAAAAAGGTATCAAATTTTCGTCTAGTTGTTGTTATGACGATGTGATCTACAAATGCCCGCAAATGAAACACAACAGGCGGTTCTTATTAGTCTACTTATGTGTCTAGGTACAACATAATCTTAACCCGTCCTGAAGTTTCAATCATACGATGTTAAGATTAACTCAAATCAGGACAAAATCTCACAATTATTGCTTTTTTATGTTCGGCAATAGGTCGTGCTAATTTTTATATTCTATCTGTGATACGTTTCGTTTAAAACGCTGCAATAACAAGTATTATAGGTGTCTTTTAGTTATTAAAATGTGAACTTTTATAAAATTATTCAGTTTTAAGTTTATGATTGAACGCCAATGACGTTTACAACACTTTATTTCTGATACTACAACACGTAATGAACTGTCGTATTGGGGAGTCCGTTTAGTGGTATTTTGTGAGTGTTACAACTTGAGTCTTTTGTTTTCAAAACTGATTGTAGTATATATGTTGTTAAATGCTTGGCGTTCTCAAAGAGATATATTAACACATTAACAGTCGTAACATCGATTATTCCGTCTCCTGCATTCCAAGCGGTTTTGTATTTTTTTGTGTCTGTTTATAAGTACAAATAAATAAAGGAGTATATTCAGTATTTGTGTTTAATATTTTTACCTATTTTCTAGATACTCTTTATCATTGAGATGAAGCCAAGGTCAATCTGTGGCAACTAACCATAGACCGGCCACTGTTAAATTGTGATATTTTGTGAGAAACATCTGTGTTTTTACACAGGACCGTGTCCTTCCTACAAACCGTAGATGGCCCGAGGTACGTCGGGGTTCTAGTGTTTTCCTTTCAAGGGTATACCTAGTTTCCCGGCTAATAGTACCCGACACGGCGTGGGGTTTTAATCAGTTCGAATCCGAGATGCCGATGGTGATATCGGGGGGTGATGTCCGCACGGAAAAAAAAATATGGGAGGCAATGACTCTGTATTCTAAATCCGTCACCAACACGCTACATTATTATCTTTTTATTCTTGCGGAATTCTATTATCCTAAAATACGTTTAGGTAAAAAAACCTTAGTGTTGTCCATCGTTCTCATAATTTCAAAAAGGAGACTAAAAATAAAACACAAGCAAACTGTAATAATATTATAAAATATTCTTTATTTGTAAACAAAGTCGAAATCGGGTATTCGAATATATAGTCAGTAAGGATATACAAAATATAATAAGTATATTGCATTTTAAATTATATCTACTAAATCCAACACAAAATTTTATCGATATCTTTACGCAAAGAAATTACCAACATTTGGCAATACTTTTAAATCATTTTTTAATGCTATATTACCATAGTACAAGAGCATAACATGGGATATCGTGCATAAAATTTGTGTATCATGTGAAATAGTGACGTACATTGGATAAATCGATAAATTCTGTCGATAGTTACTTGTCAATTTCTAATTAACATCGAATATGTTTAATTATAACGATAGTCGATAACTCTTATTCGTTAAATGGTCTGCATGTCTTAGTGACTTCAAAAACCATGTAGATCTAGTGTTAATAAGTAACTACAAAGTGTATAGGATAGTGTGCAATAATATTGTCATACATTGGACATCAATAAGTACTCTGTGGTTGTATTACAATTTAAAAGATGCCGTAGTAGTATAAAAGCAGGTATACTTCCTTCTGTATTAAAAAAAGATTTTAAAATTGATTGAACATTGTCAAAAGTGAAATTAAAAGTAAGCAGAAAACAGGTTTGTTTGATTTATTGTTCTAGACACGTTCGATGGTTTATTCTTTTAAAAAGACAACATTGAATTGAACATAGTGAGTGAATTGTAAAAGGCTACATTATTTATCGCTAAATTTTAGATAACTGAAATTGTATTGATTTTTTCTTGAAAGAAAAATCACAAAAAAAACTGCAAATATATCATAATATAACAAACAAAGATAAACATTGTTCAACGAATTATCTTTTTAAAGTCAGTTCAGAAACTTAAAATTAAAGCTTTTACTAACCGGTTTCAGAAAATAATAAATATCTTTATTCCTGTAATTTAAACATACAAAAAAAGTTTAATTTATGTTTTGATACAATCTAAACCAACTTTTTACACAGAAGGCAATATCGTTCTCGTTCGAAAAAGTTGATCTGTCGATGTTGATTCACGACTTCGTTCACGATTGCAACTAAAATTACTACAAGAAGGCATCTATGTTAAGTTACACCATTATTTTAATCGTACAATGACTTAAATAGAAGACAGATCACAACGCATCATCGGTAGGTATATATTAGTGCTATTAAAATATGGACGTGTTTAGTTGTAGAAAAATAATCTTACTGTGCGCGCATTTAACTATTAAGTAACGTATAAATTGTAAGTTAAATTTAACAGAAAGGGTGGTTGACGCTGTTCAAATTGGTAAATATTCAAATGCGATAGTCCATAATACTAAATTGCGTTACGCCTAACTTCGATCCATTTAAGTTTCAGTTTAGTTATTTTAGGGCAATCTTACTGAGGCGTGGACGCTGCGGAGCGTGCGCACCTATAGGGATAGGAACGGGAACATATAGGTTCCCACACAAGAGGGGGCCACCTACAAACAGTGGGTGGCCCGAGGTACGTCGGGGTTCCAGGGATCTCCTTCCGAGGGTACACCTGGTTCCCCGGCTTCTAGTACCCGAGATGGTTTGCGGTTTTTAGTCGGTTCGAATCCGACATAACCACCAGTCGGTGGTATCTGAGGGAATATTCGTTCTACCATCTTTAGACAGCGTCAATGACCCTAAAACAAGAAACATGCAACAAAAAGTCACATTTCTAGTTGCTCACAACACCGACACTAAAGGAATTAGTAACTAAAGTTACTACATATTTCTAATCAACAACTAAACACTAACAATTATTGAAGTCGTAGTAACCGCTCTCTCTATTTTCTTATAATTTCTTACGTTCCTTCCGAGACGATGTCGATAAACAAATCGATATATCTAGATATTTGGCTCTTTAGTTACACAGATATCAAGCGTGGGCAAACGTAAAATTAAAGTGGACATCATAAAACTGTAGGGAAACTTGCATAGAGTAGCGCTGGACAGGGTCGGATTGCTCAAACTGAACAAATCCTACACTAAAATGGTTGAGAACGGCTGGTAGGAATAGAAAGTCGTCAGTATCTGGTATAACTCCCATGTCAACGAAAGCGAGACTGCAAATGATTATTACAGGTTTTCATCTACTACCGAGCGTTCTCATAAGCATTATGTCAAAATATAATTGGTTGGAGAAAAAGCCCACTAAACGCAATATTTCTATCAATAACTGCGAGCTAAATATACAGATAAAGTTACATAATTAGAAAAATTATCGATGAAAAATTCATTTATCGACATCGATAATCGTTAACCGTTTTCAACGCCCTTTAGTGTAAAAACTATATCAAAAAAAATATTGAGTCTACTATTAATTAGTCTAAGTAAATCAGGTATACGTGTTAATTTAGACATTACGACTTAGACATAGTTTCAGACATGTATTTTTCTTACACTACAACTAGTATTTTGACTAAATGGGCTATATGCTAAAATAAATATGAGAGCTTTATGAGTTCCAGTGTCTGGTCAGCGTGATAGGGCTTGACCTCCTTTCAAAAGAAAGGTCTTGTTTTAAAGAATCTTTATATTCGACATTATGTCAAGTAAAACCATCAACGTACTGATTGACAAATAAAGCTTTCATATTCAAATAAGCCCATACAACTATATAATAGACATGTACAAAGAACTTTTAAAAGTGCTTTCAAAATTCTTTGAACATATTTCACAACTACCCTCCTATTGGTACAATAAACGTGTTATGATTTTAAACATGCAAGTGCGTGATATGTGCTTTAAATGTTCTAAACTGTGAAATTTATCGCCAACAATAGCCTATATTTTATATTACAGTAGAAAAGAAAGAAAATACTTATTTGGACACAAAAAAAGTATTTCGTTTTAGAAAAACCTTCAGTTAACAAAACAGCATCTCAAGAGGCTGCCATAGTGTGGATCACCATGCTGCATTATTGCAATATCTATCTACATTCGCAATGAGTATGGTGACCATTACTCTTGGATTCTGCTCATGATTTCCATCAAACAGAGTAGAGTCATAATAGCAAGCACATTTTCAAAAAAATATATAAGAATTGAGGAAGCATGCTCTATCATTACCACAATGAACCATATCCTTCTCTCTCTCCATTATTGTTCAAAGAGAAATAGAAAAATAACGGTTGATTTTTTTTAATATGAGGTAACCTTATATCGGCCTCTGAAGTCGAGCCTTTTATAATAAACTTATATTTTGGGCACAGCATGTATAGCAAATATGTGTCCTTTGTCTATTACAATTACGTGGACAGAATACATGAAATGTAACAAAATTGTAGTGGATACGAAAATTGAATTTGTTGAACGGAAGGTACCTACACTTTTTAACACAGAAGAGATCAAATTATATAACTACATTTAAGGGAAATAAAGACACACAGATCAATTAGTTATTTGGCAGTATTCATACCGTGGGAGAGCCACGCTTCGGCATGAATGGGCCGGCTCGACCGGAGTGATACCACGGCCTCACAGAAAACCGGTGTGAAACAGCGCTTACGCTGTGTTTCATCGAGTGAGTGAGGATACCGGAGGCCCATACCCCAATCCAACGCCCCCTATCCCCCTTACCATCCCCTTTCCCCCCAGGCCGCCATAGTGTGGGTCACCATGCTGCATTGTTCTTTTTCGCATTGAGGATGGTGACCACCACTCTTGGATTCTGCTCATGCTTTCCATCAGGCAGGGCAGTCATTTTGGCAGCTTAAATATTTAAAAAAAACCAGATGACGTAAAGATCTTAGGGGATTTTTAAACATCACTACACTTTATAATTATAATTTTGAATCTCTGTAGTCAATTTAGCGATTTAACGTGCCCCTACTATTTAAAAATGGAAATTAGAATATGATCATTATAATTCTGCTCATAAGCTACAGGAAACTTTTCCATTATCATGAAAATGTATTCTGAATAATAAACTAACATATAATGAAGTCCGCTTGTCCACTGGCAAAATGATATCAAGTTGCTTGTCAACCTACTTGACATTCACAATGCAGACGAGCTTCCTATATTCGAAAAAGAAGGTTTATCTCGTGCTATTGATAGAGCCGTTAACAAAGTTTCTAAATAAAATATTGCATGTAAATCACGATAGGTACGAATATAAAATATTTAAAAATTACTATAAAAAGTGAGTGTTTATCGAATTCAAAATTCATTTATCTCGAATTCAAAATTTACAAATTTAAAATTCTACCTACAAACATGTTGAGAGAGTGACATATAATTTTAAAATTCGAATCAATTCAAATTGACATTAAATTTATACGTTATGTCGATTTTCGAGTATTTTATCATCATGAATTGTATATTCGATATTAAGAAATTCGCGACCATTTTTTTATACATTGTAACTATATTTATTTAAATTATATCCGTATCTAAAATAAGTAAATAACAGCATTTAAATAATTTAAAGCGATATACGGAAAGACTAGAATACCAAAACAAAATAACTACAAATAAAAAAAAAACACTCCACTACGTTTTATTATCAGTATTCATTTAGCACACGTGGTTAAATTCGCTCCGGCTTTTCTATGAATTGACCTTACAATTTGATTTCAAGGTCATATTTGCCATTATAATCGTGTTTGGACCAACTAATACATTTTATAATTCTTCTGCTATAAATGTATAGCAGAAGAATTATAAAATGTCAATATCAATATGTTCTATATTGCACGTTTCGTTAAATTTATGACTACATGACCAAGCCGTTGTTTCGAGACAATCCAATCAGACACGTGTCACTTTACCGCTTATCTCGAACTGTCAAATCATGTCTTAAATGACATGTCATTGCGATACGCATACTTTTTAAATACAAAAAAGAATGGGAAAGGTTTAATTGTTGAATTGAACCATCCTAAAGATACACTTTGTATTTGGAGCTTTTTTGAGGTCTCGACACAACGGTTAGGCAAAGTAATTATCCGGATGGCTTCCTCTCGAGCACTCATTTCCCAACACACACAATACATTAGCACCGACTTACAATATAACGAAACATCTACGTTGGGTTGTAAAAATCTCACATGAAACAAACCACTGGAACACTAAGCCGCGAGCCCACTGAGGTGTACGAACATTATTTTTAAACTTCAATTTTTCATTTTTTGAATATTCTAATTCGAAAAATAAATAATTGCAGTATTTCTTAAATGTGTATGTTGCAAATCCTAGAGATCTTTGTGAATGGATAACTTTTCGACCAGAAGATCCTCGGAATTCGTGGCTCTCTTATCAAGCTTCCATTCAAGGCTTACACGTTTCAGTAGCTTTTCTAACATCCAGTGAAAATGATTACGTAATATTAAATGAACGGTTAGTTTGGACTAGTAAAACGAAGCGTGGCGAAGACTCATTTAAAGAACTAGAGGATAGCTACAAAAACACATCCACAGCTTCCCAAATATGATGAAAAGATAAATGCCTTAAGCAACGCGAGTTTTCTCCTCACGGGGTGCTTATACATATAACAGATAAATATTTCAAACATTTCGTTGTTCTTATTTTTAATATAATGACGTGAGCGATAAGACCGCCTATTGTATCATTTGCATATTTGTGACTCATCTTCTGTTTTTAACTTTGTAATTTTGCATGTATACAATAAAGATATATAATAATAATGCATGTATCTAATTAAATTTATATAATTTTTTATAGATTGATATTTATTTCTATTCAATTTAGTGTTTTCAAAGTGCATTTTAGTGGACACGAACCTTTAAAAGTTGAGCCCGATTTTTGGGTGTTTCTGCTACTCTATAATGTTTAAATGTAAATTATGAAAAATTAAGGTTTTCTGGAATATTTATAGGCTTGAATCAATTTAAGTATATAAAGTACCAGAAGAGCTAGAACGTCGTAATCACCACAGCCTCCGTGAGATCATGATAATATTATTTTGCAGCGTCTTTCCTGCTTACATTATATATCACTAAGTAGGTACATACTTCATTGGCACACGCGTTTTATTTCAACTACAATTTAAGATTCGTTTACGCATGATCACTGTTAAGAGTTTAAACTCCGCCGAGTCTTCGAAAATCATAGTTTTCTTTTTAGAATATATTTCATAAGTTTTAAGTTATCTATCTAAGGTTTTTTTAAATGACTGTTATATTAAAATTCATACGAAATACAGTATTAAATCCAAATTTTTTAACACCAATAGGCCCAACACACAAGTATAAATAATTGAGCATCTTCAAAAATAGAATTTAACAAAACAATTTAAATTTCTACACATGTTAAATACTCAATAACAAATTATAAATATTTCTACTGGTAATGGTCTCTTTGTAGTTTCCAACGGGAAGAACGAAGGCTATTCCTTTGGTTTGAATTATATTAAATTTCCTAAAATTTTGAGACACCATATTTCTTTTGTTTGGCAGCATCTAAACTGTATGGTATGTAATTTTCCACAAGAATTTATAAGTCCAACATAAGATACCATGTCTAATAATATATATGAAGACGTGAGGGTATCATCGTCAGCGAAGTGGTTCAGCGAGGGGGCGAAGCCGCAGCGAGCCGCTGACGGAGCCTCGCAAACTTGCCATGTACCAGTCTCAACTGTGACCTTAGCCTCGAAGACAGCTCCCTCTGCAAGGCCTGTACTTCCACCAGCTCACGACGAAGTTGTTGATAGTCAGACCGAACCTGCGGATACTGAATTAATGAGTACAAGGAATGGGTGATAGTCTCCTCCGGCTAACGAAAATTTTAATTTGATTAACTTGGCGTGTTGTAGTTTAACTTAATAATTATTCAGTTTTGTTGTCAATTCTTTTTTGGGAATATTTTTTATTTTCAAGGACAAGAGCAATCCTCACAAAACATATTTCAATTAAATTTCACTTTTTTGTGTAGTGTTAATGGAATTGAAAAATTTAAATAAAATCAGAATTATAAAATTTGAATCAAACCAGAATTTTACTAATTGATGTCAAATTGGTTAAAAATTTGTTAGTCGGAGTTGACTGACACATTTCTGTCGTCAAACTATACAATAGACACAGTCAAAAATAAAAACTATCTAATGTGATGAATATGGTTGCCCATATCTGAAGTATCCACTGATGATATTGTGAAGAACATGTACATATATATAACATTAAATAATATAGATAAGCTAGACAGTAGATACATACATTTTTCACTATACTATACCAACATTAAGAGTACTTCGTTACTGCAAAGTGAATGCAAAGGACTTAGACACGACACGGCACAGTTTATTAATATTAAATACATTATTAATTGAACTATATCAAATCAAATTATTCAATTCAATATAAATTATTAACATTAATCCACGACTTAACAACAGTTCTTAGTGGTATTTCTTTGTAGTGTCGCTATTTTCAGCACTTGTGTTATCGTCCTATCGCAAAATATAAATATATACCAGATGACAGCCCTCTCAAAGTTTGAAAGTTCCGGCAGGTTCGTAATTCGTAAACTGATTCAAATCTGTTCCGCTGTTCTATAACAAATAGCTAAGTACAAATATGTTCAACGTCGAGTTAAGTATCTATTTTCAGACTCAGGTCAAAAACATTTTTTTCTTTATATATATATATAAATATTCTAATTTAAATTGTATCTCTCTTAATCTGCTTTCATTTTCAAACTTTAACTTAGAGGTACAAAGTCTTAATAACAAGATAGAATAGAAATAAAGGTAACTTATTTAAAAAAAAAAACAATTTGCAGTAACGAAGTGTCGTCGTAATGAGACATATACAGAAAATCGCTGACACTGGGGCACAGCCCTGAGGGCGCAACGCATATGTTTAAGCGACTGCTCATTGAACGATTGAAGCGGCCCCGACTCCTGAGGCTTTGAAGACTTGAATCCGGTACTAGGGTCAAGCCTTTGCCAGCTATATATTGAAAAGCATGAGGTTCTGGCTTGTTGTTTTTTGTTTAAATTTTAAGTATTCCACTGAACGTTACATTGAGACCCTACTCACAATATCCAACTTTAATTTAGCGTAAGCTGATACAAATGTACTGTTGGCGTAAATGGAATTACTGTGAGGACGATGTCTGGATTAATTTGAATCAAGTTTTTATCATTGTGTTGGTCTGGATTATTTTCGTGGCTCTGTGGACAATTGAAGGGATGCATCTCCAGACACCTGTCTGGTTTATCTGTTCATATAATCCAAAAGCCAACCAGTTTCAACAGCAGCAGAGTAGATGAATACACCGGAGGTCCATACCCCATCCCTCCCTCCATCCCTTCCTATTCCCCAAAGGCCGGCAACGCACTTGTGACGCGGGTTGTGTTGCAGTTGTCCATGGGCGGCGGTAATCACAACTAACGGTAAAAACAACAGTTTACCATCCTCCCAAAAAAAAAAGATTTTAATCGAGAATCCTGGAGGTATTAATAAAAAATTCAAAAGGCCTCTAGCAATACCTATTGTTTCTCAGGGACTTTTTCCCTAGGAAATAATAGGATTACCTAAGTTTCTTATCATAGATCTATATGCAAAGAACGCCATGTAGTTCAACATACTTAATGTTACACCATTGTTAATTTCCACTAGAGAAAAATTAAATAAATTAAGATTGTAGCAGCGTTAACCTAAATAAACATTCCTATACAGAAACGAGTGAATACATAAAACATAAACCCAAGTTTTTCATTCTCTCTGCTACAATTTTCATTACCGTTGAACGTAGACCGGGGTTTAGCTACGGCCGCCAAAACCGGTAAACGTAATAAGGGTATGATGAAATAAGTAGTTACTCGGCGAGTTTTACTAAATTTAGGTCAACGAGACGGCGAGTCAGGCTGGTATAATTCCCCCTGGCGTTCTTTTCTGGACAAAGATAATAAAGAATTTCTTTGGTAAGTTTATAAGCCGTGTTCCGAACGTTTTCATGAACAACTTAATATTTTTGCTGCTGTATTTACTCTATTCAATGAATATTTTTTATGTTTACCAGTTATGAACAGTTCCACTAATTTTAATTCTCAGTTCGTACCAAGTTAAATTTTGTGCCTTTTTTCAACTAAGTAGTCTGGTGTAGTCATCCTCTTTTAGCCATATAATATATAAGCCATGCCATTACACTAACGCATATTATTATGTTTCTTAAAAACAACTGAACCGATTTTAATAAAACTACGTGCACTGCTACCTTCTCTTGATTCCATTGACGGAATCCGTAGACAAACTTGGACTGGTTTATTGGTCTACCAGTTAGGACCCTCACACCCAAACCAGATCAATCGTTGTATGCCCGAGTGTTATTTATTTCATGTATTAACGTGTACTTGTATGTATCAACATATATTTAAGTGTATTTATCAAAGCACAGGCTCTGCCTAGTTTGAGAGCTAACAGTCGCGTGTAAGAAGTGTCAAGAATATTATCGTAAACTAAATCAAAGAAAATAATAATATGATATCCCCACACAATATGTGGAATACTCATCTATTTCGTGGGGCGTTTTTATGTACGTACAGTTACTTAATATAACGAACAAAAGTCTGTTCATAAGCGCCGTATGGCGAGAATGGCTGTTTTACGAGCGCGTGTGACTAATAAATACGGATGTAGAATATTGATACTTGAATATATTGAGGAGAAACGGGGTATGGAGTTTCCTGTTACACGTTTACCGAGAAGAACTAATGAAAGATGATTGTAAAGGCTTATTTGACCTTGCACGGCAACGTTTTATATTGAATTTATATTGTTAGTTATATTTTACATTTGTGCATTTAGCAGGAAGATATTCAAAACATATTCAATTCGTATGTATGTTGTTCTTGTGATGAAATTACGAATATGAACACGAATTCTTGCCGAAGGTCGATGGGTCCAAAAAGTTCTGAAGTGGGGACTACGTTACTGGAAGACGGAAAGACGAAGACAGAATATGGGAAGGCATGGGTAGGTTTAACGACCTGGTGAAGGTTTCGCGCGAAATCTTTAGGTGCAACTACAAAGGATCGGTTGCTGTATAGTGCTTTGGGGGAGGCCTATGGTCAGTACTGAACATCTTACGGCTAAGATAATTATAATTTAAGAATGGTCAGAAGCAAACAAAGAACCATCCATATGAGATCATGAGCTGTCAGAGAGTGAGAAAGTCTCTCTGGGACTTTCTAAGCTTGCGGTCAATTAAGCGCGGTTATTAAGGAATATGCAGCCCTGAGGTTTACTGGCCATGGGGATAGTTTATAGTAGAAACAAGAGATATTCCTTGCTCCTCAATCCACAAGGAACGAAAAGTATGAAGAAGATTAACACCACGTCACCAAAAAAAGATAAATTATGGAGGATTGCCTCAACAGGCGACTCGGTAGTCTCTCCCAGGGTAAAAAACGGAAGCGGGGATTTCGTTAAGTACCCACCTGTATTGTATAAATCGAAAGCCCTTTACATGCTACTACAATGGTGCTACAAACCTTCACGTCAACTTATTGCTCTTTACTATTATATAGATAATTAAATGATCTCATAGAGTAACACGATAGGAGGTAGCCATACGCAGGGGTTCTTCTCTGTCAAAGTATAAATTCTAAGGAATGAAATGAAAAGTCAGAATGAATTTATGTGTGTGTGTGTGTGTGTGTGTGTGAGTGAAATTGTGAATGTTTTAATTGTTGCCTGTGAGTTCATAGCGACAGGCGATTATTTTTGTGAGTTAATCTAAAATGTGTATGTGTGGAGATTTCCCCCTGCAAACAAAGGTAGATTGTTTTGAAAAAGACGCTACGGTTTCTCCCTGCGGTCCGCGCTCCTGTGTTGCTCTATGAATTAGCTAATACCACGCTGGCCACACGGGTTGGTATAAGGTTTGTGACAAGTTTTCCTTATCTTTGCAGTGATGTTGTCCTGCGCAGTTTTCTCCCTTAGTCGCCCTTTACGACACCCATGGAATGAGTATATAGTTAGTATCACGATACTCCGTATTCTTAATCCGTCAACACTCGGACTATCCGTCACCACCAGGTCTTTTTTTGTTAATTCTCTAATTTCATTTCAATTTTTCGCGCCATTGCTCTTTCCTTCTCTTTCCGATGTTTCGTCTCAATGTAACACAGATGACAACGTATAAAAAAACGCTAAAACGCAGTATAATATAAAAACAACAACCCATAAGCAACATGGCTACATAATCAAGGTCTGACCTGCCGGCGACTTTATCGCTTCGCTGAAAAGTAAATACATATTTGTGTTTATACATAAATGTTATTTATAAGGCCTGGCGTATTAGTTACTCAATATTACTGAATAGACACAGCACAAGAACAATGCATAAATACAATTTCTACTAACAAACTACGTAAAAAAGTTTAATAGATTAAAAAATCCGCACATTTTTTTGGTTTGTTTAAAATATGTAGTTTTAAAAGTGTCAACTACTTCAAATTTTCTAGATCATTATAAAATCAAAACGATTGTGTTATAAATACTTCAATTCTTTGCATTTAATGTGACAAAATGGAAGAGTACCCTCCCTACTCGCTTCACAAATTATGGAGTTTTAAGATAACAAATCCAAAAGTAACGAATTGAGTACCTAATCCTTTTTGACCCAAAGAAAACTGAAATGAAGTTTTATAGTGGGCAATGTTAAGGACATTAGAATAGGGTCTATTCTAATGTCCTTAACATTGCCCACTATGGTTATGTATGTGGGTATGGTTTTTTCAACTATGAATGTGCGATTCGAACGACTAATGCCTACCGCTTTGAATACACGAGAGTAATTTTAAATTAATTCAGATGTAAACAAAAGTCCTATCTTTGCTTCAAATCAGACTGTCAATGATGAGAATGTCATACTTTCTAGCATAATTTTGTATTGTCCGTGAGCTTTCCATTAATTTAATCGACTTTCTTTTAAAAACGACTTTAGCTGTGAATTCAATTATTTGCCCAAAAAAACTTGAAATAGCATGGCTATTGATTGAACTACGAGTTTTATAGTAAAACAATGAGATGAAGATGAAAGATAAGCCCTCTAAAGGACATTGGAATAAACCCCTGTATTGTTCTTTCAACTATCAATATACGATTCGAACGATTAATACCTACCGCGTTGAATACACGAGAGTAATTTTAAATTAATTCAGATGTAAAAAAGTTTTATTTTTGTTTCAAATCAGACTGACGATTATGAGAATGCCATACTTTCTAGTATCAAGTCTGTATTGTCCGTGAGCTTTCCATTAACTTAAACGACTTTCTTTTAAAAAGGACTTTAGCTGTGAATTCAATTATTTGCCCAAAAAAAATTGAAATAGCATGGCTATTGATTGACGACACAGTAGTTATTCAAATATTAAACTGTGCAGTCTTCATTATTCCTGTTCTTGCCAAAACCACTATTTGCAATGAGAAATGGTAGAGTGTACCCCATAAGCGATGCGCGGCGGCAGCACTCGGGTACGCAAATAAATGGACAAGAGTTGCTGACTGTATCAGGGCGGATGTAGCTCAAGAAATAAGCGCCATATGTACGACTACGGTATGGAAGTTGGAATTGTGGAACAGGTAGAGAGCGGGAGCTAGCGGATGTATTAAAAAGAAGGATAAATGTGGCATGCTTGCAAGAAGGGTTATAAGTTTTATTGCGGGAGTGATGGTAAGAAAACGGTGTGGGTGTAGCATTGGAAAGTGTTCTGAAAGAATGTGTGACGAATGTAAAGAGAGTAAACGATAGAATAATGGTCGTGAAAGTAGTGAGGGAGAGTCTGATTCTGAACTTTATTAGTACATATATACCTCAACTTGGATGTGAAGCTGCAGTGAAAGAAAAATATTGCCTGGATTTGGATACAGGATAGGTATTTCCGATTGTGAAAAAAATTTTGATACGAGGAGATTTTAATAGGAATATTGGATTAGATAACGAGGATTTTTAAAGAGTGCCTGGATGTTGGGGGGTTCGGCAAACGAAACGTTGAGGGCGACAATCTGCTTCACTTTGCCTTATCGTTCGACCTCCCATTTGTTAAGACCTGGTTCCAAAAGAGGGAAAAACATCTTATCATTTATACAGAACAGAACTCAGATTAACTATCTTCTTATTAGGAGATGTAAATTGTCCTGTGAAATATCGGCGAGTGAATAAACGGTGAATGAATGTTGGAATGAAATTGCGATCTGTATAAGAAAGTCAGTGAAAGAAGTATTCAAAGTAACGAAAGCTTAGGCTGTGATTGATAGAGACACAGGGTGGTGGAATGAAGAAATATAGAAGCTTTGAAAGTAAAAAAGAGCGCTTTGAGAACATCTCGTGGATAATACTATTACGTTTGTTTGTTATACTAAAATATAAGCTTTTTACTAAATGCATATGTGTATATACACGACACATATAGCAAATATTTTTTTTCAAGTTTTTTTTATATCTGTCTATTTGTTCTGGCTAATCTCTGGAACGGCTGGACCGATTTTAACGGGATTTTCATTGGCAGATATCTGATGATACAAGGAGTAGCTTTGCCCCGCGGCGTTGCCCAAGGTTATTGCTACACCACAGGGTCAGCTAGTATGACAATAAAACCAAGACTTTTGTCTACCAGACCATAACAATACATATCCTCTACAGTTACATATTTTGTACTGCTTTAGTAAAATATTGATTCAGAATAAGATACGGCTACATAAATTCCTGTACTGTGTCAAGTTAACAACTACAATATAATTATTTGAAGCATCCTTAACCAACATGCCTTTAGTACCATTATCAATTTATTAAATAGAGTGACATCATATCAAAATTATCAACACATGAATCATGTTTCGTATTCAATTTAAACCATTTGCTGAAATCTCCTTGAATTTTCCTGAATTCCATAGACAATGTTTTTTGTTATTATCATACTGTGGGGTTTTTTTCTATTTTTAAATATTACATGATTTTTATTAGAATTTAAAAGACAAGTATTTAGTTTGCTTTTTTTTATTGGAATATTTTAGAAGGTAATAATGAACAACAATAATGCACCTATTTGTTTTGTATGTTTTATTGTTATATATTTAAGTTAATAGAATTAATAATTACTAAAATATTTTTAATAACAATTTAAATAATGAGATTCATCTCAAAAAATATTCAATATTAATATTTCTTTACCAAATTGATACTTGAAATCATAATAACAAATATATAAGACCATTCAACAGTAGAAATACCAAGGAAACCTCAGCATGACAACAGATTATTTTGAAGTATCATGCAGACTTACCTCCGAGACTGACTTCAGTAGATTCATTATGCACATGTCTTGACTATTAACGGGCTCAACTAGCTTATTATCCACACTATTCATCTTCCATGCCATAAGATCAAGCTGCTCATCAGTTTGTCTAGCCTGGCATGTATTAATAATTAAGAAGTTAGTACTTATGAACTTTCTGAATTTATATTTTTATTTAAATGTGACCTTCTCTTGTACAAACATTAATATTAACATTTTTATAAGCTGCTTTAAATGTAATAATATTTATCTAATATTTACCTGTTGGCTTTAAATGAGACTGAGAGGTAAAGAATACATATTTAAAATTTAAAATATTTAGCAAATTCTGAATGAGTACTTTTAGAATCATGTTTCCTGTTATATTTTCTAAAAAATATTCGATTAAAAATTGGAACAGTGAAACGGAGTTATTTTTTATTTACACAAAAAACAAATATTTAAGTTGTAGAGCTTGTGTAAACAAAATGTTTGAGGCAGTAATGAGATAATGTGTAAACGGAAATACTTAACAAGTCATTGGACTATTTTAAAATGACATTCACGTAAAGGGCACAGGTAACGATAACTTAAGAGCCTACTGCTGCAGACCTCTGTGATTTAATATTTATCGGGAATATGCGGCTCAATGACCTATATTTAGATTCCGCTATTTAACTAGACGTAAATTTAGAAAAAAATTAAGATCATCAATTAGACTACTCACCGTTTCTTCCAGCTCCTCCACTGAGATATCTTTGTCTGACATTTTCGGAATACACTGGTGAATTTCTTAGTCAAAGTCTAAACCTAAACACTAGTCTTGAGCAAATCAACCATTTTTATGTTCTGCTGCCACTGACATTTGCGGACTGTCACTTGAAAACCAAATTAAACGCATGGAGTGAATATTTACAAATCGTTTAGTTTCAGTTTTTTTGAAATTGCTGAAATTTGTTTTAAATAACCATATATGACAATATTAAAACATAAAATTGTAATAAATTATCCCATATAAATTATTCTAGCCTTCGATAACAAACCTATTACAGCAGTCCTGAGTTAAAGTAGTTAGTAAGTGTGCTATCAGCTCACGGAATAGGAGATTCCCACTCGGACAGCATGAAATCACCGCAAGAACTTTTGTAAACTCTTACTGAATAAAATTTTTTGACGTCCAGGAGTTTAGAACCAGACAAAATGAGCTGAGATGTAGTATTTTTGAGGACAGACAGACCATTTAACTCTATTACCTTTATCAGGTTCTTCGGGTACAGTACTTCAATGGTTGCTTTAAGTTCTATGAAACATTACTTTAGACCAAAAAACATAATTTGTTCACCTTTAAGCCCTGTTGGCTACATATCACTCTTTAGAAGGTTTCTTAAGGAGGTTTTTGCCTACTATATCACGGTCTGGACAGACGAGTTGAAGTGGGACTTGTTCTAAGTTTTTCTTTTTTTTACATGGATGAGTTAACCTACACTTAGCTAACAGGTTGATGGAATAGATAAGTCGTGAATACATAATATTAGCAATCGTAATTAGAGATTTTTCAGTTAGGGTTAACCTAACCGAAATAATCTGTCATGAACCCATTTGGATGTTACTAATGGGTTAACCTATATTTTGGATTAGCACAAATAGATATTGCCAAATTAAAAATGTTAACAGAAATAGTCTAATACAGGATAATTACTGTTAACCTTAACCGAATTGATATAGGTTTCTGGATATTTGTAGGTCAGTGATTCATTCTTCGTTACAGTCGTCAACGGCATCCATTATTTGCGTGAGATGAGGGAAGGGAGATTTCGGCTTAAAATAATGATTTTTATCACAAGATATATTTGATTTTATTATAAACATGTGACACAATCGCACGGTTCCATGAGTCAAACAAGGTTGGAAAGATCCCTGTATAAAAAAAAATATTGCAAAATGAAACATACAGTACGTCACAGACGTCCACACCTTTAAATTGTCACGTAGATCACTCCTGAGTCATAATAGTTTTCTTTTATTTAATTTAAGATTCATTGTATTCGTGTTTATATTTATGTCGTGTGCCTATATCGCTCTTTGTGTAACTAAATATTATTTAATCAATTTGTGTTCAAATCAATTCATCCGAAATATACAATCTGTTTACCGAATCAATGAGTAACCATTTGAAACGGTTACAGATTGATACGGTACCCGTTCGATCCCTGCTTGTAATGTTCTTCTTCTTTTGATGATATGGCAATCAACCGGATCAGCTATTTCTGCCAATATCAAGTATTTCGAGTCTTCAATTCTAAGTCTTCGAGTCTTCAAGTCTTCGTCGTGATGGAATTAATGATAAAAAATATAAAAAATGTGGATGACATGAAATGGGGACCGTCTTTCGCAAAAACAAAAAACGATCTCCTGCTTGTAATGTTATTTATTATAGTTGTGGCGACTTCCACATATGGCAACAAAACATAAAACGCTGCCATCTATCGAATCCACACCGAATTACAAAGTAACGGCCTCGCGACTAATCCTGAATTGCGATATAAAAATTCTCGCACTGATTAACATATACTCCTAGCCGATTACGGCCATAGTGACCAGTCTCAACGGAGACCAGCACAATTGTATGTGCAAACACAGGTGCACTCTCAGTTAACCGACATGACCGGGGAGAGATCAGGCGCGGGACCTACAGCTTTATGTGCTCTCTGAGACACGAAGGTTAAGACCCCACCTTCCAAACTCCGAGCTGTTATTATGTATTTTTATTATATCAAAAAACTCATTAACTCTTTCGACCCAATATATAAATAACATCCACCATTGGGCCGCGGCCCGGCAGGAATAATCACTCGCCTGGCTGGAGGATCCTTCATTTGTGTTCAAGGTAAAGAGACGAGTGTTATATCACGCGTTCCTTTATATAGCTATCCCACTAAGGCCCTTCGCACACGGTGTCGTATCGTAATACGCGCTTAGGACGAAAGCAATACGAGTGCGTACATGTTCAAACAAATCCGCACACGAAGAGGTGCTGCAGCGAATCGTAGATGTTTATTTATTGTCATTATGATTATCTTAACGTACAGGTGTAAAATAGCAGCAAAAAGTAATGTCTTTTAAACTCAACTGGATTTTTTTTGTTCTTACGACTCTTTAATTCAATAGGACTGAAGAAGTGATTAATTTCGTGAAACTTTTTTCTATATAATTATTTATTAAGTAAATATGTCTAATCAAGAAATATCGTCAAACATAAACTGGACAGGTGAGTAATGTGATATTTTATTTTATTGAAAAAAATACACTCAATGCTGCCACTGCCGTGGAAGAGTTACTGCGTTTCAAAAATTAATTTGACATATAATCGCAACACTGGATTGATAATAAAGTTTTATCAATGTGAAGATTTACATTATATACTGGAACTGTCTTTGTGACGTTAGTCTACAGTTTGGTAGAATTCCTGATTTCAACTCGGATCTTACAAAACGATACGTCTACGAAGTTGGGGAACCCCCCGGCTTAGTAGGTTCTTTTGAGTCAAATATAACCGCCCCAGTCATCGTCCGAGAGTATTGGAGGCCGTTTTAAATGATGAACAATGAAACCACCATTATGCTATATACATGTATTTTTTTGTCTTTAATTTTTACACATTAAGATGTATGTAGACGAGACTTAATGTCAATGATACCAATAGCCATCAGCATCCCGATATTATCCTTTATACAAACCTACGGTTGCGAACTAGCAACAATTAAATTCACATGTCATTACACTATATTAATATTCACTTAATACACTTGACTGCGAGAATTCTTAAACGTAATATGTAAATAAGTGTATATATAAGTTTTATATATTCATTGATTAAAGTTACTGTTGCTTTAGAAGATTTTGACATTGGTTGGTTTAAAATACCCAAGTTTATGGATTAACTTAAGTGCATAGACATGAACATTGTCTTAAAAAAATAAAAAGATCCTTTAATTGTTTACCATGTGAATATGAAATTCATTATTCTCGCAGTAAAGTTTTAGTTTCTCGTCGCGAAGACGTGAAGTCTAGATGTAGCGAATACCACGTATTGAATTTTCGTAGCCTGTCGTTAGGGCTTGGATGACACTAATAAAAACTTGATAAATCAACATAAAGAGAAATAATTTCCTTCAGTATTTACTTAAAAGATATTTTGGACTAGAAATTATTCTAATTATGTCTAACAATCTAGATAAACCTCCTATAAAGCTGTCCTACCCTTCTAAAAAGCTGTTAACCTAACCTATAAATAACTAAATATTTCGGACATGTAACACACAACGCCATCTAGTCCCAAGCTTAACAGAGCTTGTGTACGAGTACTAAACAACTGATATAAATATACATATATACTTTTTAATTTTTTCTATAACTCTAAATTTACAGTATTTATTACATCTAAACTCCAGACCTTCGTAACGAAACAACACAACACAGTAATACTATTTTTTTTAATAATTAATACATTTATCGACATCTCTAATTAAAACACTAATAGAAAGCCGTAAAATTAATTAATTGAGAATAAAATAACACCTACATACTGAATATTTATTGAGTAGATTGATTTGGAAACATATCAATAATCAAATCTCACAGCAAATTACAAATACAGACATAATTTGAGAATAACATATGGTTATATGTATACCCCCTTATTCCTGAACGTTGTTAAACCGTGCCATGCTATTTTCAACTTTATGATTGCAAGTTTAAAGTTTAAATAACAGAACCGCTGCTTAGAGTAAAATATTGTTAGTGAATAAGGAGGATAGTGAATAGTGTTATGGGAATGTGATATATACGGAGAATAGTATCTAATTGTCTCTATTTGAGGGCCTAGTGCGAGTTTATTTGACACGTTACAACTAATTGTAACTTTCCGCATTGAACTCACTGCCAATAGTAACGCTGAACGCGATCTATGTCGGAGCGACTGGATCTGGAATAAACTCACACAAGCTCCCTAAATATAATAATATCAACATTATTTATCGTTATACTTTTAATGTCCGACGATTATAGCTTTAATAATATATCTTGAAGAGTGGTGGGAAAATATCAATACAAGAATCGCAGGTGCAATCAATACATATAGTTATGCTAACTTCATACAAACACATCATAATTAGTATTATTATAATAACTATGTTATATCATTGGATTGTCCGCTACGGTCAGCAGAAAAATTAATAAAATAAAAGGAACTATAACATAGAACAATTAAAATAAGTCATCTGGATATTTGTACAGAAAACAGAATGAAACATTCATTTTTAATTCGTATACAAGAATGATCATCTTGGTCACATTATATGAAAGATTAAAATATAATATAAGCGCTCTATGATCGAATGACTTGTACGAGCGCATTATTCTCACTAGATACGAGCTAATGACGTCACGGCATACGTCACCATCCCGAATTCCTTTTGGCAAGATTAGCTGAAACAGCATGATGTATTAAAGCTTTCCTATAGTCAAATCACTTTGGCAGAACACTTAAAGTTACTTACATATTATTATGTATAACACAAGTGAGTATTATCGCGGGTAACAATGACTGTCATTGTTTTTGTGAAGTGAATAAAACTTCGCAATATATCGAAAAAAGTCTATATAATGTTATTTAGCTAAATGTTTTTTTTTCTTTATAAAACCATTTATTCTTTTCCCTTGTAAGGAACAAAGCGATATGAATTAATAATGCATGCATTGTACACATCACAAAATATATCTAAATAAAGCACCATAGGTGACGTAATAATTTTGACGCAAACGGTGGCCAGTGACGTATACCGCGCACACTAGCGCCACCTACAAACCTTGCTACGGTCCCGAAACCGTTGCGAACCCTTCGAGTGTTCGTAAATTTAATTATAACACCTGTTTTAGATCGTGTGTGTACTGAAATTTTACAATCATACTTAAATATATATATATANTATAAAGGCAGACATAACCAACAATAATTGAGTACATTAAGTACCTAAATCTCTATCCTATATATCGAGATGGGAATACATTAGGCCTTATTTAGAGAAATCCAATGTAAGTTACATATTTTGAAGTAGAATATAAATTGTATGATTAATACATTGAAAATTTTACTTTAAAATGATACACACAAAGTCTAAAATGGTACTGTAGGCGATACACTGAAGGGGCATTCTAATAATTCAGTCGTGCTCCACACTAGTCAGTAGTCGACTTTTGGGAGCGTGCGAGCGAGACAGGTGCTCTGCGGTCTTAGAGTAATAACATAAAAGAGACAGAGAGAGAGAGACAGAAAGAGAGGAACTATCTGTGAGCTATTCACTTGGCATCGGGCTCGTCGAACTTCTGCTCGCTGACGGACACGGCGTCCGTTGAAAGCGCCTCTTTTAGAGGTTCTACGCAGTTTTTTGGGATTAGCGTGCCTGGAAAGAAATACACACCGTTAATAATCTACAATACTACAGAAGGTTTCTCACTTCGATCTTTAGGTATGGAGCTACAAGTATTTGGTGGCCCTGACTTATGAACACTTTTTTGGCATAAGAGCTTAGAGCTTGTGTAAATGATAATAATAAAATAAATACATTCACTATTTCTGTAATGAGTGCTGTCAAATTTTTAAGAATATCTGTACTCATAAATACAAAAGAATAAAATTCGAGGGTGCCTCTGGTTCCCTGGCTTGTGAGACGAGAGCCGTTCTTCGCACAACGGCTCTCGTCTCGGCCGCCGTAGTCACCAGAAAAACAAAAATTAAAACGAAAAACGACTTCAAGAACTGGATCAAGTCGAAATAGGATACGGGAAGTACCAACATTCGAATAAACAAAATCGGTGCATTCAGTCTTAAAGAGGTAACGAACATAAAAAAATACCAGTCGAAAATAAAAGTAGTAACTGACCGACGATCTTGAGTCCGTCGTGTGTCTTGATGCGCACGACCTGCATCTTGTTGAGGTGCGCGCGCGAGCCCAGCACCTCCTCCACGCGCGCCCACACGGCCAGCACCGAGCCCGCCAGCACGTGGTGCGTGCGCACGCGCAGCCCCACCTGCGCACACGCGCACACGCACACACTACAGTCGCGCTACCGGCCTTATTCATTCGTACCACTGAGGTAGTCGACACAACATCATTAATAAAAGCGTCTCATCTTCCTAGCCTCTATTAAAACTTTGTTTAGTTTAACACGTTAAAAAAATCAACAAATACGACCGTTCACTACATTGTTGTACAGTGTGCACCGCAGGCGGTTCATTTGATTTTCGGACAACGGACGTGGGACGGCGGCGCGATCAAAGCGACCGTATTTAAGCGAATGGATGATACACATATTTGAAATAGAGTTGATGATTGTATAGTATATAAATAGCGATGTCTCCTTTATTAAATGAATAGTACAAAACATGTCGGAAGATACAATTATTACAACTTTTAATTTTTACTACGAATTTTAATCAAAGAATCTTTGAAATATACTGTTCAACTGTGTACTCTAAAACAATGACATCACAAATTCGTTCTTAGTACATTTTTCATATAAAGTTATTTTTTGACAGATAATAAAAAGTAACTAATTTGATTAAGGCGTCAATTACTCTATTGCTAATTATTAACTCTTCACAAAATGCATATGAAGTATATAAGTACAATATATATATTAAAAAAAACATTGTTTAAATGTAATCTATTTGTACTATTCCTACAGTCTATTTATGTAATGAGACTGCCTCGGTAGCACTATGGTAGTAGTGGTAGTGGTATAGTGGTGTATACTATCAGTGTTTGAGGTCTCGAGTTCGAGTCGGACCAAATGTTTGTATAATCTGCAAATATTTGTTTTGGAGTTTGGTTGTTTATATCAGTAGTACAAGTTACAATACAATGGATACTTGATCCATAGTACAAGCTGCGCTTCGTTCGGGAGTTGTTGTGGTGGTGTGTGAGTGAGTGAGTGAGTAAGTGAGTGAATGAGTGAATGAGTGAGTGAATGAGTGAGTGAGTGAATGAGTGAGTGAGTGAGTGAGTGAGGGAGCGGCGAGTGGGTACCTCGCAGTCGGCGGCGTTCCTGCAGAGCGCGCGCCAGTAGGCGTGGCTGCACACGCGCTGCGACGCGCTGTACTGCGCCCGCCACCACGACTCCGCCTCCGTGCTCTCCACCTTGCGGTACTTCTTCTCGATCTCCGCGAGCGACTCCAGGCGCAGCTGCAGGCCCGTGTTCGGCCTACGAGATAAACATTGTTGGCGTTTATTCCATGCGTCTATGCCCGACCCCTTTCCCCATTGGGTGTGTCCACGTGGACGTGTGGCGGGGGTCCATGGGCGGCGGTAATCGCTTACCATCAGGTGATACGTCTGTTCGTTTGCCCCCAATTCCACAAAAAAAATGCATTAATATGTGAAGCTAAAATTTTATATCTCTATTTACGAAAACTGCAAACGGAGGAACACGAAATTTGACACGATCGGTGAGGAAAGCTTAAAAATAAAAGAATTTGATGGTCTAATTTCGACCACTGGACGACTACTACCATGATACCATCTACATACACTGGCTTGTACTTGGATGTGAGATATACAATCTTACATCTATACATTAACTAAATATTACAAGAGGCTGCAAAAACTAAAATAATGCCTTTATTATCTACGAGTTTTCAATGTCATTTGCCTTTCATTGAATAAACACTACATAAGATGAATAACGTTCAATAAATTTGTTTATTTTGAAGTTCACTCCTTAAAAAAAGAACGGACGCCAAAAAATAAAATCGAGTGTTGATTAAAAGAGAGACGGTATATCGTCTAACAAACTATTCAAATCAACAGCGCTAGCTAGAACGCTTATATTAGCGATAGTTCTCTCGCGACAAAAAAAATGACGTAAACGCTGTGAATTTCACGGCGCTTGCGTCGTTTCGTTCATTTTTTTCCCCTCGAAAGCACTTACCGGTGGTGAGTGATTCGATATCCGTGCCGTGGACATACCTGTATATTTGGAACATGAGATCCTTCTTGGTGAGTTTGTCCTTCTTGGAGTGGGAGAGGACGGCGGCGCAGAGCACGGCCGTGTGCTTGTTGTTGCGCGCCTGCTGCGACACGTAGAAGCCTTCCTTGGCGCCCGTCAGCTCCGCCCACTTCTCCAGCGCTTCGGCCCAGTCCATGCCGCGCTGTGCGACCGAATTGGACGTCGTTACAATCCAATATAACATCATTGCAAGTAAGCGTATATGACTTTTTGTAATAATTGATCATTTAGACCCTTTAAATCTTACATTTGTTCTGTGTGAGATCTAGAGATTTTTAGATAAGCCATAAAAAATATTTGGAACTTTCTTCTAAGACTGTGGCTGCAAGGCAATGGTAGCAATTCGACAAAAACGGATTTCATTTTACTTAATCCCTATTCGATACTTATAAAAATAATATTGCATTCTCTGATAAACACAATTGCGAATTTAAGTTTTCAATGAATTATTAGTTTAGTGTGCAATTTGAGAATGCGTGCGGTGAGTGGTGTAGGTATGAGTGTATGGTGATGTGGTGTAAATATGTGTGTTTCGGTGTGAGCGGGTGGCAGCTACTAGAGTCAATAATGTAACGTTTCGAAAGTTATTGAAAAGCAGGAAATAAAAATGTTGTTTTTTTGTTTTATGGGATAGGGGGCACACGTGAAGATGGATCGTTTGATGTTAAGCGTTTCAACGGCGTTGTCGGCCTTTTAAGAGGGAGTACGCTCTTTTTTAGGAGGTTTGAAGGTCGTATTGGGTATGGTATGGTATATTCGGGAATACCGTAGGGGTCATGCGACACGAGTTTATTTCACAATTTTGTCGTGCGAGGCAGAAAGTTTGTGGGTGAAACAATGGAGTGTGGGTGGCTAAGTGGTGTCAATGTGGGCGGGTACGGTATGGGTTTCGGTGTGGGTACGGGTGCGGGTGTGGGTGTGGGTGCGGATGCGGTTTTGGTGCGGGTGTGGGTGTGGGTGCGGATGTGGT
>PKRV01001465.1:90012-134834 GCA_003709505.1 Hyphantria cunea
TTGGTGCGGGTGCGGGTGCGCGGGCGTCACCTCGGAGTGCACGGTGTGCAGCTCGACGGGCGCGCGGCCGGTGGCGTGGCGGCGCACGAAGCGCAGGCAGCGCACGCGCCGCACGCGCTCGCCCGCGCTGCCCAGGTCCAGGATGCCCAGGTCGAAGCGCCCGCCGCGACGAGCTGCCGACGGCACACCGATATATATAAACTATCCTTCACTAAACTCTCACTTTCCGACCAGTCCCGCTACCAATATATACGGGTTAAAACATCCTTTCCGAGCAGAGTCGACCAGTTTACTATTAATTAAGCCGTTGACGATGATGATGACCCAAAAGGTGGTAGAAAATACCTAAACAGTATTAATTCCGCCTTATACAATAGACATGATAACGGTAACCGAGAACCACTAAAATTATATATTTATCTAATAATTTTTTATTTTCTTGTTTAAAACAAGATTGATAGTTAATTATCGGAAATGAAATCAATCCGCCATGTTAAATTGAACACCAATCAGAGCGAGATACGTCACGCTACGGGCTATAATTGACACTGACACTGATTAACAAATGAACACGTACAGGCAGCCGCCATTACACCACCGATTACTTGGGCGTGAATATTAAACTTAAAATTTAAATCGTATTTTTCCTACTAGAACTTTACTTTTTTGATATATTAATTGAGTAACTATTAAATTTCATGGGTCTATTTATTAACCCGTGGACCTCCACTCTTTTAACAAATTAGACTAAATCTCATTATTTTAATGCTCAATTACTATAGTCAAAATAAAACCGTTATAAATAATCCTGTTCCTAAAAATTAATATTACTCAAATTTTATTCTTCATTAAAAAGTGAAGTGCGGTGGTTAAGATCTCAATAACAACTCGAACAAATTTTTGTATGTCTATATAAAGCGTTGTAGATGATCAAAGGATTAAAATACTATAAATGTTGAAAAAGAATAACAAGTTTATTTTATGTTCTCTTAAAAAAATGTTTATACCTCACACACAGACTCATATGCTGACGGTACTTTGCCCACGCCCTCTCATCTCATCTCTCATCATCATCATCATCAACAATCCATTTTATTCCCAAATTATTTAACGAAAATCAAAATATTTTTTTACTAATCATGTAATGTACTATATTTTAATTGCGATAGTTACCTTGCTCCATAACTGCGGCGAGTGTATCAGTGAAATACTTGAAGAGTCTGTTCTGTAAGTCCACCGGCATTCCTAATATCCTGTTCAGGAATTTCGACATGTTGTTGTAATCCTGCAAGAATAATACTTATGTTAGCCACAACATCAAAGTTCTTGAGGACTATCCAGAAACCAAAAAATGTCTTGTGATAACAAAGTGAGTCAATTACAATTATTTGAAAATGAATTGTCTCTTGGTGAAAGGATAAACAACATGCCATCGGTAGTCGGGAATAACCATTAAGAATCAGTTACGCAGTGGGTCCCTGATGTATTATACGTCGTTATGCACCTATGTATATTGGCAGACTTAACGTTCTGAGGATTCTTTACCAGCGAATCTTTGAGGAGTGGTCTACTAACTATCCGTTTACTAATAGCGGCACTACCAGAAACTCGTTTAGAAATGACGACAACATTTTATCTCGGTGTCTAAGAACTACAATTAATTATTATTTTATTTCAAACAAATTAGATCTTAGTGTTTGTGCGTACGTGCGAACGTGCACGTCTGCGTGCGTGCGTGTGTCTGTGCGTGTGTCTGTGTGTGTGTGCGTGCGTGCGTGCGCGTAGTGAGTCGGTACCTTGTCGAGCGAGAGCACGCCGGGCGCGGACTCGCTGTTGACGATGAGCCCGACGCCGACGAGCGCGGCGGCCACGTCCTGGAAGAAGTCCCCCGCGTAGTCGGCGGGCGGCGGCACCAGCGGCGCGTCGTACTTCATGATGGCGCGCATCACCGACTCCAGCGCCGACCGACCTGCCACCACACGCCAGGATACAGACCGACGTACGTCAACTCATGCATGTTTTTTTTTTATATTTTTGCTAGGATTCATTCATAAAGCAAGAAAGCATGGTGTCATGCTTTCTCACATAAAAATAACTTATTTTATGTGTCACTTATCTCACATATTATTTTATGTCTATCCTTGATATGAATTGTTAAAAAAATTATTTTCTACTTTTTAGTTTGATTTATTCATAAAAGAATTTTTTTTAGTTCTTTTTAACTACTATTAATTATTATGGCGGGGAGACTACATACAAACGCACATGAAACGGACACAAAGAACACCCAGACTCAGGGCAACAATTTGTGAATGGTTTCAAAAAATCGGCGGGACGACTGCTAAAGCCACTACGCCATTCGGTATATATCTAATATTGATAGGCATCGACCAACATCTATCATCAACAAGATACATATAAACTTACCGTATTTATTGTCGATGTTAAACTGACTGAGATCCCTGGTCTCGGTGGCCCGTCGGTCTCCGTGTGTGAGCGCTCCGAGCGACTCCAAGCGCTTGGCGACTGTCGAAGCGAACCGCCGCTCGCCCGCCAGGTCCGAGATCAAGAATATGTACTCCGGTGCGTTCACCTGGTTCGACCGGTGGGTACGACCTGACAACACAAATATTTTATTCAATATTATCTTTTGCCCGAGTACAACATACACCGCAGGTAACCGTAGGGTGAAGCTAGTCTCGTCAAAATCGTTCCCGGCTGGACTGATTGGTCCACAGATTAGCCGGAATAGGCAGACAGACATTATAGTACTTACATATGCATTTAATAAAAAACTGTTATTTTGATTTATTTGAATAGACAAGCAACATTGAAATCTTTCATTTCAAATTCTCAGATTTTCATTATAATAACATCAAAGTTTGTTAATTGTAGAGAACTTACCAAACTGTTGTATGGCTCTGTCCGCAGACCACGGTAACTCTAACGTTATGTGAACACGCCGCCTTTGATTCCGCGCCCTGGTAAACAAGAAACATATAAATAAATCGCTTACATTCACATATAACTACACTAAAATGTAGTGTTAGCATTAATATTCATTATAATATAGCTCGGCTCTGCCCGCGTGTATGTTTCGCTATAAAGACTAGCCTCTGTCTTTCCTCAAGAGTAAAAAATACCTCCAAGCCAAATTTCATTAACATTGGTGGAGTGGTTTAGTCGTAAAAGTGTAACAGACAATAAAGATAGGAAAGTAAGACAGACATCCTAGATACACTAACAGAAGAAGAAGATTGTTGGGGAAGATAGGGAGGGTATGGAGAGGAAAAAACAGCGCCAGCGCTGTTTCACCTCGACTTTCTGTGAGGCCGTGGTATCACACCGGTCGAGCCGACCCATTCGTGCCGAAGAGTGGCTCTCCCACGGTAAACTATAAAACGGCTGAACCTAATTAGATACAAGAAGCATTTAATGTTTTTGGTGTTCTAAAATTCAATGTATCAAAGCAAATGTCACAGTTCGTAATTCTCTTGGAAAGGCCGGCGACTTCTAGCTGTAACCCGACATGTAAAAAATATCTAAGATATAAATATCAAAGATTATCACTTATGTAATGAAAAATTTAAAGTACCTTCGATCACTCTGTAATGAGATACCGCTGGAGGCGGCCTCCGAGATTATGGCCACGTCCTTCTCGCCATCCATGAAGCGCTGCTTCTCCGTCAGGTTGAGGGTCTCGAGCGGCACGTCCGCCTCTGACCGACTCTCGTATAGGATCTGTCCGTCTTCTGTTTGTACTACACGTCCTTTGCGACCTGTCATCTGTTATAAAGCAAACGATGCTCAACTTAATACAGAACAAAACCGTTTCAGAGACGTATTGAAGAGTTAGACTCATGTATACACTCATATAACTCATGTCTTCAAAGATAAAATAGAAAAAAAAGCAGTGCTATCTAGAATCAACATGCTTTGTGTGCGATAAAATATGTTTGTACAGATATTGGTTTAAGCTAATGGCATTGTTTATGTTACATGTTATCTTTCGTTTTTGTGCAATCTCTGGGAACAATTTCCTACAAATTTACGAAAGTGTGTAACAAAAGAAAAGCGCCATGCAATATTGGACTTTTTTACAGCTTCCTTTGGTTAATGTGCACGCAAAAGACCTTATGTGGCTCATTACCAAGGTGAAAAGCAGCATTTTTCTATTTTTTTAATAATGTTATATATTAAAGAAACATGGCTATATTTATGCACTAAACGAAATTTCCCTGTGGATTTCTAAGTTATTTTGGGCTCAAGTTAAGTTCGTCGTATACTAGGGCGGCGTGCACGTATATGTATACTAAGACGCGTGCACGTACACGTACGCACGCTCATGCAAGGGACAGGCGAGGAAGCGTCAGAAGGTACCTCGGCGACGTTCTCGGTGCCGCCCAGCTCGTCGACGAGCTGGTCGAGCGTGTTGGGCGGCAGGCGGCGGCCCAGGCGCTCGATGGCCAGCAGCAGCTCCTCCTTCATGCTGCACGCGCGCTCGATGGCCGAGCGGGGCGGCGCCTGGCTGCGCGCTGGACCTACACACACGCGCGTTAGTCGCTCATACATCTGCTGTTCACGCTTTTCTTATCTAACACTGACTTGATAATTTACAGATATTATATTTAGTATATAAATATTAAGAATATGTTATCCTTGTTCTATGAATAAATCATTCCAAGTAAACAATTTATAACACAATAAAAATAAATTCGATATTTTTTGATAGGATGGATAGATGATAGTAAGCGATTAACGCCGCCCAGAGACGAATGCATATTAAAGAAAAGAGTATCCCGGAATACCGTAGGTGACAGTTTTGCTGTGCGAAGTAGAAAGTCTGTCTTTTTGTGTAAATAGGATAGCATTAGAACTTGAAATCTTTACAAATTTTTAGTCTTTACTTGATACCAACATAATAAAGTCACACCCCCATTCATCCCACGCGTGTCGTAAAAACGACTAAAAGTGTAAACTACATAACATAACATTACTGCAAATAAACAAAAACTTGAAAGAAGCCCTAAAGCCATCTGTCTGGTCAATGTGGTATGGCTAAATCCTCCTTCCGAAGGTAGGCTTATGGTATGGCAGTGCACGAAACTATTGATGACATGAAGCAACAAGGTAGAGAGTAGCCACAAACAGGCTTTCTCCTCTGTCAAAGTATAAGCCCAAATGTGCCTACGCATTATAATGTTCTATTTTCTTTGTGGAATTGGAAGCAAACAAGCATACGTATCGCCTGATGGTAAGCGATTACCGCCGCCCGTGGACAACCGCAACACCAAAGGAGTTACAAGTGCATTGCAAGCAGTTGGGGGATGGCCTACGGTGTCCTCACTCGGTGGTGAAACACAGCGCAAGAGCTGTTTCACACCGGTGTGTGTTAGAAGTGTGAAGGTTTCCCCTCGCAACCAATGACAGACTGTTTTGTATCGGGAAAGAGGCTGTGGCCACTACCGTCAGGCATGTGTTGGTGTATGTTTATGAAGACACATACCCAGGTAGAGGCCGTTGGTCCCGACGGGCGTGCCGGTGACGCTGTGGCCGGCGGGCGTGGTGACGGTGACGGTGGCGGAGCTGGCCGCGCTGTTCTTGCGCTCGAACATCGTCTCTATCTTGTCCTGTGTCGTCGACGCCTTCTTCTTTGGCAATGCTGCCTTCTTCTTCTTCTTTACGGGTTTCTTTTTACGGCCCAACCAGGGTTCTGGGACAAAGAAAATTATGATAAGATACACCTCACTTAACACGACCGACTGCACCCCACGGTTTTTAATTCTTTTGAATAGTATATTGTTCACTATTTCATTAGTTTCAATTTCGTACATTTTTTTTTATAAAATGAAAGTAAACGAAGTTACACCTTATAGCATAGTGAAAGTATTAACAAAATCGGTCAAGCCGTTCCACAGATTAGCCAGACTGGGAAAATACATTTGCGTTTCAAACGTGCGGCAACATTGAAAAATGTTGCAAGTCAAAACTAACATTTCAGTTTTCTTTAAAAAGACAGCTGCGATACTAGGAAAATGTCATGCGCCGCTTGGAATTATACAACGCTTAGGTAGTGGACATTAAAGAACTCTAGACCCGAAAGATTTAAAGATCACGTAATGTATTATTCCATGGGTGGAACTAAGCCCTAACACTCATCGCAGCAGAAACTGTATGTAAAAAATGCTTGTATAAAAATAATAGTCTTCCACAGCAGTTATCATAGGTGAGAAGAGATTATTCTATAGTATATGGATTGTAATATTTACCATCATCACTATCACTGCCCCCGCGGAATGGATTGAAGTCTGACAAGTCAGAGTCGGATCCGGGCGGCCGCTGTTCCTCATCGGATTCTGCTTCCAGTTCATCTTCAGAGCCTCGCACGAATTCGTCAGATGACGAGGTTCTGCGCATGCGTTTTGCTTCTTGATTCACTTGCTGTCGGGCTGTTACTGGAACAAATAAAAGTGGTTTGATATGTTATAGATACCCAGAGATCAACGCACAGCCCAAACCACTGAACCAAGAATCATGAAATTTTGGGTGTAGTTTCTTTATATAATATAAGCGAGACCTAAGAAAGGAATTTTGGAAATGACACCACTAAGGGGGTGAAATAGGGGATGACAATATTTACTTCTGCACAAGCGAAGGCGCGTACTTAATGGATTAATCATACCGACTGTGGCGAAGACAAAAGGAAGGGTAATGATTTTGTCAACCTATGTACGTATGTCAATAAATTCTCAGTAATAGAACAGGTGACATTCATACTAATATTATAATCCCAAAGTAACTCTGTGTGTCTGATTTGTCATAAGTTTTGTCGTCTAATAAACTAATAGAACCTAAAACGCTTATAATTAATGATAGTCTTCTCCCGAACAAAACGTCGTATGCGTCGAGAATTTCGTATCTTTTGTGGCGCCACGTGACGTCGTCTTTAGTTATGCGTCAGACATGTTTTTTTCGTTGAATAAACTTTAAAAGAAACTGGTATAGAGGCTATATAGCATTAGCTACGGCCAACAGGAACTAAGTATCAAAGAGAAATATTACAGAAAGTTTATTTTTTTTGAGAGACGCTAAGGGAGATATCAAATGACCCCTAGATACTTACACTTTCTCTTAGACGTGTTGGCTTCATCGTCGAGTCCATTTTTGTTCCCGTTCTGCTTGTGCGTGGCTGTCGCGGTTGCTTTCCCTTTGAGAGGCTGTTCTAGGCCGAGGAGCCGGTTGATTCTGTTGCGGTCTGGAGCCGGGAAGTGTTTCTCTACTAAGGTTTGGAAGACACCCCTGTTGCATAAAGAAAATAAATTTTAGTTTAGTGTGGAGTTGTTTTATATGATTTTTAAAATTTATCAAACAACTATGTTCGTATTTATTCCTATCCATACTTATTTAAACTGAAGAGTTTGTTTGTTTTTTTTTGCTTGAACACATTAATCTCAGAAACTACTAGACCGATTAAAACAATATTCAGTGTTAGATAGCCCATTTATCGAGGAAGGCTATAAGCTATATATACAATCACTAAGGCTAAGGCCAATAGAAGCAGAGCCAAAGAAGAATGTTACAAAAACGGGGGAAAAATTATTACTCTACAGGCAATAGGAGACTAAACAAGGTTGAGTGGGCCAACATATAAGTAGGTTTCTGTACACCAGGAAAAAATATTTTTAAGGTGGGGACTGCATAACAATGTATCTAAAGTTTTGCTGCATTAATTTTGTTTGGTAATTTCCACTGTAATTTTCCTTGTGTATGTGAATTAAATTTACTATCACTTTTTCGTAATGCTTATACAAAATGTCATTAAGTATTTATATAATCAGAAAACTCAATGACACTTTTGATCCGACCCGGGATTTGAACCCGAGATTTCTTGATTGGCAGTTGCTTCAACCGCTAAACCAAGTAGGCAGTTTTAAGGCCCTGCCAATATGATTCTAATCTGCTTGATGAAAAGCATAAGCAGAATCCAAGAGTGTTGATCACCATACTCATTGCAAATGCAGACTATGCAGCATGGCGACCCACAATATGACGTTCTAGTGATACTTCTGCGTCATTAGGCCGGCGGCTTTACGTCTATTTGAGATCATTTTACTTTAAAGCCTATTTAAATGTGTGTTATGTGCACCTACCTCATCTTTCTCTGTATTGCCTAATCGGTAGACTGGCAGAGAACGCCTCAGGCATTAAGTCCGCCGATGCATGTATTTGTGCGTAAAGTAATAAATGAATAAGAACAAATTATAATGAGCGATGAATTAAAGTGAGGAAGCACTGACTTGGCAGTGGAGACGAAGTCGCTGAGCTCGCCGTCGTCCCGCTCGAGCTGGTCCAGGGTCCGCGCCTCGCCCGTGCTCTGCAGGCCGATGACCACGCACTTGCCGCACTTCACCGCCTCGCGCGCCGTCACCACCGCGTGATTCACCTGCGCACACGCAGCGGCAGCGTCATGATCATAACCTTGAGATGGACCACAGCTGGCTCGATCGGATTGACTTTATGATCTCACACAAAATCAACAGATAAACACATCACACTATAGTCCATCTGGTAATCTAAGAGGTAGTGTTATAAATCTAACATTCAAGTGTAAAGACAATGAAAGAAATCGATCAATACAATATCCAATAGTTAAAAAAATATATCAATTTTATTTATTTTTATTTACAAATCTTTTATTTATAGATTTACAGATATATGTATGTTAGGTACTATAGAGACAGCTGACGCTCTGAATTAACACTTGGTCTACTTCTGTACCGACATACATTATGTTCTCGTGGAGTCGTGGACTACGAGTGCAAAACACAGTCAGTAATAATAAATGTTGTTGTATGGATAGTAAAGTGCACCGACCTTGGCAGCGATACACAGGTACTTGAAGAAACGCTGGTGTGCCGACCAGAACTGTCCCCACATGGTGGTCTTCATACGAGATTCTGCGTTGATCAGCTCGGCCGCTTCCGTAAAACGCTGCATGGCTTCTACCCACTGGAATAAAAATACATATGGGTTGAATTCCATCTGAATAATTAATTTAACTAAAAAAAATCATTTTCTTGCTTATAGGCGAAAATCTCTAGTACCATCCACTATCGGTATGGTATATTACGAATGTTATTCATTTAAATTTAAATAATAATATTTTTTGTCAAAAAGACCATTGAAAATAACTTAAAACAACTTCTTGTAGATCATAGACAACACTCGGCATAGTAGAAACCATGAGGTGTCAACACCACTACACCACCGGTATCATAATAATAATTTTGTAGTCCACTGATGTGCGCAAGTCTCAGAGTGGAGGAGAGCCTCAGATAAGAAATTTTGATCTACAACGCTAGGGCTAGACAGGTCAAGTTCAACTTCTCTTTCGAGAGCTGTTATTCTGTGTGATTTTGCTCCATTAGTCGGCTCCAACGACACCGATATGATGATGATGAATAAGGCTTGTAACATTCGGTTGTAAGGTTGTGAAATGTATACGTACAAGAGCGACGGCCTTGTCGTAAGTCTCGCGGAAGGATTCTGCAAGCGGCACCTCCTCGATCTTGAAGGACACGCCATGGAATGAGAGCTGGCGCGCGATGTACATTCCTCGAAGCTTCATGTCCATCGCCACGATCTCCATGGCGCCCACGCCCCTGGAGTGTAACACACCATACATTATACATACAAGTAAATAATGTTATGAAACGAACAAACCGGAATATTCTGGAAAAAGCGGCGACAACACAAATTCTAGACGAGTTCCAATAATAATGAGCTATGGCACAGAACAATGAACCTTACTACTATAAACGTAAGGTCGAATATGGATCGATAGTCGTGCGTTTTTCTTGTTTACGTTTCTCGGAAGTCATGTTTTAATGTTCTATGGCTGCCATCGGAATAGTCTAGAACATAGATATGCGTCTAATATGAAAAGACGTTCGTCAACAGCGGTGCTTTTCACTTTGAGTCACAGTGTGACAAATATTTGAGCGATATAAGTGATTAGCCCTCTGCTATCACCTCTGCTGCGACCTCTGCGATCATTAAGGACAATTATTTATTTTTTAAATTGGTCGAACCCTAACACGTAACAATTGTTATAAGTAACGATTCCAACCTCATATATATTATAACCTATAATTTAATAATCAAGTAAAAAGTTGGTTCATATTAAATAATATTAATATCTTGGCGCCTTCTTGTCAGCTTCCGGCGCTACTTAAAAATATTGTTTATGACGGCTGTACTCTTTTTCGTAATAATAAGAATCTTTAATGTTACACAATCCTGTATTATCAAATAATAATTGTATGTTAATTATCATTAGAATAATTATGATAAACAATGTGATCGATAGTATATAAATATGATATGATCATATTTATATATATATAATATGAATCTGATTGATAATGTCAGATGATATAAATGGCACCGGTTGGAGTAATGCGGGGATATTCATATCTACTAAGGGTTCTACTTGATGTGTATTGGAGAATATTATAAGGTTGTACCAATACAATGTGTTGCCGTGTCGCACTTTTGACTACGCGCGTTACACAATACAAAGCGCTCCATCTTCATACTAATATTTATCATCTGTCAAAACGGTAGCTTTGTATGAAAATGTACTAAACACAAAACACGAGTCCGGATGTATTAATTACAGTGGTTACCGGATCCCTCCGATCTTTTTTTTATGTATCGCTGTGGCAATATGATTGTACTGTGGCTGTCAGGCAGACGCACCTCTTCTCGACGGCGTAAATGAAGTCCATGAAGGTGGGGAAGGGCGTGCCGTCGCCCCAGATGCCGAGGCGCACCATGTAGGCCATGTTGCGCGGCTCGGACGCGCCCGTGGCCGACGCGTACACCACGCGCGCGCGCGGCAGCTTGTTCTGCAGCTCCAGCGCCGTCAGCCCCGTCTTCGTGGCCTTGCCCGACCCCACCGGGCACAGGTTCTTGGCCTTGTGGCACTCGTCGAAAACGATCTGTGCATCTATTGGTCAAGGACACTACCGTACACCTTACGACTACTCAACGCTGTTTTGGAGTACTTATTTTGTATGCTGAACTTAAATTCAAAAACCTTCAAAAATACATTTTAATTAGCTTAATATTTTTTGTGTATTTAAGCTGCGTTTTTGCTTTAAAAAAAAAACATTTCTTCTTATAGGTGCGGAAGAAAAATCTACATACAAGTGCGGAAAATCAATTCATATGACCAGCTTGATCATGACAAGAATGAACTACTAAAGACCTGCTTAAGAATAGGTGGCAAACGAGCAGACGTATCGCCTGATAATAAAGCAGCCCGCCGACTTTAAAGTTTTTAACGCAAGTCAAAAACCTTTAATAAGAAATCTGGCAATACTAACTCCACTAAGTGAAACATTCAAACAAAAAGTGAATCGTTTTTTTTATTTAATTGGGAGCAAACGAGTAGACGTAGCAACGTCTGATGGTAAGCGATTACCGCCACCCATGGACACCCGCAACTCCAGAGGCGTTACAAGTGCGTTGCCGGCCTTTGGAGGATAGGGTGGGGGATACGGGGAGAAGTTGAGGAATGGACCTCCGGTATCCTCACTCACTCCGTGAAACACAACGCAGGCGCTGTTTCACACCGGTTTTCTGTGAAGCGAAGTGGTATCACTGCGGTCGAGCCGGCCTATACATGCCCAAGTGTGGCTCTCCCACCGTAAATTTTCCCTTTTTTAAGTTTTCAGTTTAAGAAACGAATATATTAAAGAACGAATTGATAGAACGATGACGAATAGATACATGGAATTTCAATTTAAGAATACTGCGTACTAAAAACGTCCTGATAACACAACCACCATAAGTACTGTAACAGGGTTTTCTCCCAAACCCCCTTTACATTCCAATAGAACCTAAACGTTATGTTAGTCTGTTTTGTTTTTGTAAAAAGGATACACATCCGTCGAAGTCTTCCCCGCACCACTGCAGCAACTGCTTAAGTCTGGTGCGGTACTTGGTGTTGTTCGACTGGGTCTCGCCGATCAGCGCCGAGTATGTGCTGAATATCACGCCCTTCTTCACGTTTCCGTTCACCGCTGATGATATCTTTGCGTATTTGAACTGACAATAAATAAAGCCATTATTAGTGCTCATAAACAACAGTAGGCGCAGTAATAACCCACTAGGGGTCTACGCCGATGGATGGGGTGGCGGCGAAGGAACTCATTCGGTAACAATTTAAATATTCAACAATATAATAATAGTTATTTATGCAACTGTTGTACAGGGTGGTGTACGCCCAGCGTTGTATGAACTCTATGTAAATTCATGGAACGTTTAACGTGAATTCGAATATCAGTATGTTTTTAGTCAGTTTTTTTTTTAATACGGTGCTGTGGCAGTAAATGACGCGTGCTTGACAATGTTTTTTTTTTTTAAATGAGTTGAATTATGACATTTAGTTAAATATAACACTCGTATGGATGATATTATAGTTACTATAACACAAAAAGTTTTAATGTTGGCAATAAGCTGTAGTAGGTGTCCGGTATACTCGCTCACTCGATGAAACACACGCTATTTGTCTTTGTCTGAGAGGCCTCGGTCTCCGGAAAACAAGGTATCTACCTTAAAGCGTAACCATTAGGGCTCATTTGAAAGCGTTTCATCAGAGAATGAAGCATCTTAACTTATCCGACCTGCGATTTCTGATTCGATACCAGTCGGGTATCCAAAAATTTATATACGCAAGTAAAAATGTACATATAAACACAGTAATATTATTAATTGGAAAGTAACTTTTCCGTTTGTTACACTTTCACAGTCAAACCGCTGAACCCATTTGTCTGAATTTCGGTATAGAGATGGATGGACCTTGGAAGAGGACCTAATATGAAAAATAAAAAGCGAAATTTCTTATATAAATTGTTACCTTATTCAGAGGATGCACTTCAATCTTGGAAGCGCCGATATCTCTGAGGTCTCTCTCAGCGTCATATTTGAGATCATTGGAAACGGACACCCAGATGGCACGTTTGCGACCCTTCAGGTAGTTCTCGAAGATAATGCCGGCGATCGTACGACCTTTACCCACACCGGCACCGTCCCCTGTACAAAAATAGTGTGGATACAGCCTTATCTGCTATACGTCAAATTTCAATAAAATAATGTAAGCGTCTGAAAAAGGGATTCTGTAAGTCAGAAATGAGATTACAGGACATAATTTCTACAAATTAGAACATGATTTTTTATTTTTATTTTATAACGGGCAAACGAGCAGACGAATCGCCTGATGGTAAACGATTATCATCGCCCATGGACACCCGTAACACCAGAGGTGTCACAAGTGCGTTGCCGGCCTTTGGGGGATGGGGACGGGGATAGGGGGGATTGGGGTTCGGGCCTCCAGTATCCTCACTCACTCGATGAAACAGCGTAAGCGCTGTCACACACCGGTTTTCTATGAGGCTGTGGTATCACTCCGGTCGCGTCGGCCCATTTATGCTGAAGCGTGGCTCTCCCACGGTCAAATATGAGAGATGATTTAGCGCAGATTAAAGTCCGCCGTAAATAAGTTTACATGTAACGACGACTTACCAATCAAAAAGCCAGCTCTGGTGCCATCAGGCAGCAAGTGTTCGTGGGCCTGTGATGCATACACGACAGCCTCTAGTTGCAGCGCTGACAGGAGTCCGCCGCGTATCGTCTCGTCTGGTAGACTTAATTTGTATGTTACGTCTACAGGTTCTACAGAAGATAGTGAAGCTGTTTCCACAACGGGGTCTGGGTGTTTGCGTCCGAGTTTTACTGCAAAATAATATATTTATTGAAATGTTACGTTCAATACATTTTAGGATATACAAAAAGGGCAGGTCTCTTGTCTCTGGTATTATAAAAAAACGATAAAAGTTCTCTCTTCGTCTTCGATGATAGTAAATTATCATTAAATACAATCTTTGCTTTGTGGATCTACTTACATTTTGGGGGCATGTAATCTGCGTATGTTTCGGCTACACCCATTTCTTCATCGTCTACTTCTTCTTCATCTCCAGGCATCTAAACAGAGTAATATTAACGTCATATCACAACTGTTTCAAATATTTTAAACAAAGTATTCCAGGCATGAATTTATTGCGTTCGTCGCATTTGTCTAAAAAGCGTATACGTACGTAGGGTAGCGTATACGTACGTAAGGTAGCGTACACTTATACGCACAAATGATTAAACAATAAACTTAACTGCACGAATGGCGTAGTGCTTAGTAGTAGTTAAGGCATAGTTTTCTACAGCTCTGAGTATTTTGGATTCAAACCCCACTCAGTACAATACTTTGTGTAATCCACAAATTATTTTTATAAGTATGTGTATTCTTTGTTTCCGTTTCATGTAATGTTTGAAAAGTACGACATTTAAATTATTTTTTTTAAGTAGAGTTAAAAATAGTGTAGATTATTTTTCCACCCACCTTTTCTGGTTGCCACATATTACCGGGTTTCCCTTGTGCTGCCCACATAGGATTCCCCTGTGCGAACTGGCCTAACATACCAGCCAACGATCCACCCATGCCGGTGGCGAGTATCTGATTCAAATTCTGTAGGAGGTATGAATTCATGCCCGTCATGCCCACCATCTCCACTGTTGGGCAAAAAGTAAGAATGTAGTAATAATTTAAAAATATGGATCTGCTGATGACACGTTTGTATTCCACTTCGAGGAAGAGAATATTTTCATGCCATTCAATAAAAAAAGATCTGTAATTGAGATTATTTATATATATATATTAACAACTGGACATATTTTTACGAAAACTATACCAATGGAGGAGTATTAAAAAATATGAATTTGTTAACTTTTTTGACATTTAGCAAAGCGTTGAAGGAATTGACTAAAAACAAAATAAACAATTAATTTCTGGTATACAATCTTTATCAGGTATACCTTTGGATTTTCCGCTCCCATCTCTTTTATAATCTTTAATTTTAATGCTTAAGATATAATAAAGATTCATTTCAGTAGCTGAAGATCTAATGTATTAAGAAAGCTAACTATTAATAATCTACTTACAAAATCAAAGCTAAATCCGATAGAATGGTTTAAGCAAAACAAAAATATTACTAATCTACAATTCATATTACTTGCAAATATATAAAATAGAAATCTATAGAACATTTTAAGCCTTAAAATATTCTTTAGACTGCGATTACATTGTTAAATCTAAAATAGGTGACCCAGACTAAGGTCGTATCCAAAAATATCAAACAAAGCACAGAAACTGAGCAAGCCAATGAATAACTTAGAACCGATGCACGGTTCGGAGAAATTAAATCGATTGGAACACTTACATACTAATATAGCAAGTACCACAGATAATTGAAGAAGAGACTAAATAAGGAAATCTACGATAGAGAAAGTAAGTTTGTGTACAAGACAAATGTTAGGATGCATTCAGAATATTTACAGATATGACTACCACTTTATAGAATTCACCGTTAAGGACCCCTTAAATTATCCATTCACGGCCCAGATCTAGCCTAAATTCGAAGTAAAAATTTTGAATGTGCTTTAGAATATCAATAAATTGTTTTGACTGTCAAATTTCTTACAACAATTCTATAAATAGTCAAGACCGACATTAAATATACCTACTCGTTTTCAGTAAATGTCGATATCAATCCTTGAATACTTTATGAGTCCGATTTAGTATGAAGTTACGAATCTAACAAAACATAATTTTTTTTTATGGAATAATGGCCTAACGACAGCAGACGTATCGCTTGATGGTAAGCGATTACTACCGTCCATCGACACCCGCAATACCAGAGGCGTCACAAGTGCTTTGCCGACCTTTGGTGGGGAGATGGGGGGAGGGGTTGGGGTTTGGGCCTTCTGTATCGTCACACACTCGGTGAAAGACAGCGCAAGCACTGTTTCACATCGGTTCTCTATGGAGGCCGTGGTATGACTCCAGTCGAGCCGGCCCATGCGTGCCGAAGCGTGGCTCTCCCACGGTGTATTAATATTATTCGGATTACTAAGTTAACAAGAAACAACATCATCGCAAATCTTTGGTAACCATTACTACCGCGTGTTAAATATTAGAGTTTAGTAGGTGATGCGTTTAGTAGTCTTCACTAAAATGTAAAATAAAAAAGTAAGCTAAGTGAGTTTGTTTGTGGTTGAAAGAGATTATGTTATATTAAAAGTGAAATATTATTTGCAACTTGGTTAATAAGCAAAATATTTGTAAATAAAGTTTTTAGTACGAAAGAACCACAATATCTAGATCAGTCTACTTTCTACAGTCATTCAGTTCGGGGCACACAACAGCCGTACTCACTCTGAGCGAGCAGCGAGGCCGCGCTGAAAGCGGCCGAGGAGCCCGCCGCAAATGGTGCCGGTGGCGCCATGCTCGCCGCTGAGCAACAACCATGGTTAGTGCGCTTCACATATCAAGAGCAATATAACCGCACACATTCTAACCACACCGTTCCTACCACGACACTATTTCCAATTCTGTTTATTGTGACGTGCTTTAATTCTTGTGGCAGAAAAGTCAGTGGCTTTTTTTATTTCAGGAAAGAGTTTTTTCAGGTAACTAAATGCATTATTTTTTCACGACACATATAACTAAGCGAGAAAAAAGAATAGAAAACATAAAGTCGCCTTATTATAGGCGTATGTAGATGGCATTATTTTTTCAAATAAGTAAACTAACGGTTTTATTAAATAGGTAACAAAATGCGTTATTTTATGACGTCACGACTAAAAAAGAAAGAAAATACTAAAAACAGAACTTGGTTTTTTTTCTTACTATCAGTATGACTTCTCTTTTTTAAAACTGAGTAGCAAATATCATTCACCAGGGACAGTTTATCAGACAACGAAATATTTGGGTTTAGATAGGAATTCATTCATTGCTTTTTTAAAAATATTGAATCTAGATCACAAAAAAAATTGAACCAATTTTATTTTTCAATATTCTGCGCACATCAGTGCCTGAAGGAACTATGACTTTTAATCCTTGATCGACATTGCTCTTAATGGGAACATGCTCTTTCCTCGTTAGACTTATACTAGACTATCTAGTACAACTACTTAATTAAATCATAAGAAATGAACTTAATTGTACAGATCAAATTAAAATAAAATAATAAATATTCCGGATATCTAACACAACGCCATCTAGTCCCAAGCTAAGCAGAACTTGTGTTATGGGTACCAGACAACTGATTTTAATTTTTTTTTCGTTAATACATACATAGTATAGATAGAAAACATCCAAACTAATAATATTTGTAGATCATACAGACATTTGGTCCGACCCGGGATTCGAACCCGAGATAAGCACAGCAGTTGCATACACTACCACTGCACTACCGAGGTTGTCAAATATATAAAAAAAATTCAAATTAAAAGAATACAGTATATTTCAAAGAACGGCTGAACGGATCTAGATAAAATGCGAGAAAGAGATTGATTATTATCTGATATATATGATCAGTTACCTATTATCTTGCAAGAATACGTTTTTTTAATGAAATTTATTGTAACATTTTAGTAAATATATGAATAATTATTTCTGCCATCTATTCATGATCAAATTAAAATAAAATAATAAATATTCCGGATATCTAAAACAACGCCATCTAGTCCCAAGCTAAGCAAAGCTTGTGTTATGGGTACTAGACAACCGATATAAATACATACTGTACTTTTTTTGTAAATACATACATATTATACATAGAAAACACCCTATCTCCGAAACAAATATTTGCAGATCATACAAAAATTTGATACGACCCGGGAATCGAATCCGAGACCTCAAGCACAGCAGACCTCAACACACATGTGTGTTGAAGTCTGCTTTGCTTTTATAAACATAGAAAATAAATATTGAATTTTGATGCTGTTATATTACAGCATCAAAATTCAATATTTTAATTGTATTTCTTTGAGGTGTTGCAATAACAAACACGCAAGTTGTAGTGATAAGGAGTACATGAAAAACGTTTCTGCTTTCTGTTCAAAGTAACTCACATATACATTGAAATTATGTATGATTGTGATGATAAAAAAGTAGATCTAATTGCGAAAATGGGCTAAGGAAACATCTACTGGATCCATTCCAGACAGTAGTAAGTCGATTTTTCGGGTATTTCGACATTTTCACTCTAAATATTTACTAATTTTTTCATCAGAGAAATAACTTACATCCGCCTCTTGAGAGGGTAGCTATGTTGATGGGTTTCGTGAGGGAGCTCGCTGATATTTTGATAGGTTTCACGTTACTGGCCTGTCCAAACGCCTGTCCTGATGCAGCTGTGAAATAAATTCAAATATAAAATAAAAACTCACACTAGGCTCTAAGCGTCCATTTTTAGAGGCAGACAATAGAGAGCAGCATTAGCCATACTCGTTCCATACCGTTTCATTTACGGTCAGCACCGACGTACGGAATGTCAGCGAAAAAACTAGTTCGGTCTTTCGTCGTTATTTTATTTCGTTGTATAAAATACAATTTTATTCTGAAGAACTTTAGGTTAAATTTAAATTGTTACGGAAGAAATCCATTCACGTCCTTTCCCAAAAGACGTAAATTATGCAGGACAACATCACTGCAAAGATATGGAGAACGTGTGAAACCTCCTCAGGCCTTCACGCCACCGGTGTTTGCGGCGGGGCGGTGGGACGGAATCGAACGGACTAAAACAACACGGTGCGCCACTCTGCGCCTGAGACGCGAGGGATCCGAGAACTGCTGCTATTAACACATCCGGACCCTTCCTAGGACTTAATACAAATATATACCAACCTGTCTGCCCTGTATTGTACAGTAAGATAAAATCTTCCTTATAAGGATAGACCTACATCTTTTTTTGTATAGGGACAAACGAGCAGACACATCGCCTGATGGTAAGCGATTACCCCCGCGCATGGGCACCAACACTAGAGGCGTCACAAGTGCGTTGCCGGCCTTTTAATAAGGAGTATGCTCTTTTCTTGAAGGTTTGAAGGTCGCATTGGTCCAGGAATACCGTCTGGCAATGTTTAATTAAAGGTAGTTGATGTAATATGATTGGACGAGATGGCCATATCAATTATCGTTAGAAGTCGTTAGAAGACAGCGCCTGCGCTCTGTTTCACCGAGTGAGTGAGGATACCGTAGGCCCATAATCCAACCCTTCCCCTCATCCCCCTCCCCATTCCCCAAGGCCGGCAACGCACTTGTGATGCCTCTGATGTTACGGGTGTCCATGGGCGGCGGTAATCGCTTACCATCAGGCGATACGTCTGCTCGTTTGCCCCCTATTTCATAAAAAAAGTATCAAAAATAAGCGGGGCGTGAAATAGAATCTCACTAGGCCGCCATAGTGTGGGTCACCATGTCGCTCTGTCCACATCCGCATTGAGGATGGTGACCAACACTCTTGGATTCTACTTTCGCTTTCCATCAGGCAGAGTAGTCATTTTGGTAGCTTGAACATATAAAAACGTAGTAATCACTCACCTGCCAAGGGATTTGTGGTTGGTTTGACTGTGACCTGTGGTGTGACTGTGACCTTTTTGTCTGCCAAGCGGGCAGCAGCAGCAAGCGTCTTGCCACCGCCTACACAAAAAAAAATGATATATAGTGGTAAACGATTGTGGACCAGTTCTTGGTTTTTATAAAAAATATGTGTAATTTATCTATGATGATGATGTACTCCTAGCCGATTTCCGCCACAGCGACCAGTTCTAAGAGATAATCCAACTACGCGAATGATATTAAAGTGCACAGGTGTATGCAAACACAGGTTAACTCTCTGTTCTCATAATCGGTTATCTGACAACCGTGAAGAGATCAAGCGCAGGACCGATTTGACGGATTTACGTTTCTTCTGAGGCACGGTTTACAACCCCAACTGTCAAACTCCGAGCTGTTATTGCATTTCTACAAACCTAAACACTAAATAACACTTTTTTGCCTGACCCGAGTGCTTTTGATCGACAGTCGCAAACACTTACCCTAAACCATACTGACCGTAGAATTAATCTATAAAGAACAAGTTTGAGAAGACAAATTGGAGCTCCTAGTAAGAACACCAGAATATACAGAAATATACATCACACGAATACATAGACATTCCCTTGTATACATATATTGTAATGTACAAATGATATTCAGTTCAAATGATAATCGTTACGAATATTAGTTAGCAATTGGCCCTAGAGCGTTCTATTTGTCCATCCCACAACAGTGGTGACCCCGATAACAAAAGCTCAATCGACGCTTGCGTTGCACGATCGCTGCGTTATAACCGATAGATGTAAAAATTCTAAAATCAAAATCACTTGTACTTATTCCATGATTTTAATTAAGTTTACACCTGAGTCGGTTTTGGCATTTCAAATATTGATGGAAAGAAAATAATTAACCAAAAGTTTTCGTAACTGCTTCTCATAAACTGCCTAGTATGAGTTCATTTAAATACTTTAGTATTATTACTTTACGTTCGACGATGCGATTGGCCGCGCAGAACATTTCACAGCTCGACGCTGTGCAGTCCGTGAGAATCCGAGTATACGTGAAATAAACTGACGCTAGGCTCATCATCAGCCCATTGAAGTTCACTGCTGGACAAAGGCCTCTTCAAATGCAGGCCACTCAACGCATATAAAACTTTTATTCGCTAACAACAAAATAAAGTGTAACTATACTTATAACAGATGGTTAAATACATCTGGGCCGTAGTTGACCTCTATACCTGTACCTAATTAATAAGTAACAAAGTCTGAAGAGGACTTCGTGCTCTTCGGTATTCGACCTATACATGTTAACATATATATTTCAAAGACAACTGCTACACTAAGAATAAATCCTGTGTTTTTTTTATGGAATTGGAGCAAACGAGCAGACGTATCGCCTGTTTTTTTTATGGAATATGGAGCAAACGAGCAGACGTATCGCCTGTTTTTTTTTATGGAATATGGAGCAAACGAGCAGACGTATCGCCTGACGGTAAGCGATTACCGCCGTCCATGGCCACCCGTAGCACCAGAGGCATCACAAGTGCGTTGCCGGTCTTGGGGGATGGGGAGGGGGATGAGGGGAAGGGTTGGATTATGGGCGTCCAGTATTCTCACTCACTCGGTGAANACGAGCAGACGTATCGCCTGACGGTAAGCGATTACCGCCGTCCATGGCCACCCGTAGCACCAGAGGCATCACAAGTGCGTTGCCGGTCTTGGGGGATGGGGAGGGGGATGAGGGGAAGGGTTGGATTATGGGCGTCCAGTATTCTCACTCACTCGGTGAAACACAGCGCAGGCGCTGTTTCACACCGGTTTTCTATGAGACCCTGGTATCACTCCGGTCGAACCGGCCATGCATGCCGAAGCCTGGCTCTCCCACGGTAAAATATTACATAAAACGCACACAAAAACGCCGACAAACAACGCCGAAATTCAGCAGCAACATGTGGGGATCTGACTTCAGCGTGGTAGAAAGCAACAAGGCGCTACATGTTAAAAGAATAAAAAAACATCCGAAATTATAAGTAAAAATGAATGAACTGGAAGTATCGACTTCCTCGTTGCTCTAGTGGTTAACGTAAGCGACTGCAGATAAAAAGGTTGTTGAACTAAGTAAATGATCCTAAATAAAACCTCTTAAAAGTTTTTCAAATCTCTTGATAAATTACGGTAATCTAGCATAGCAAACATAAAAAAGCTAATTAATATTCTCCCTTTTCATTTATTCTTTGTTTTTGAATCTCAAGTTAGATAAGATTAACTGTTGTCAGGGAGTCAGCTCTCGCATCGATTACTAGAACGAGTGACGCATTTCAAAACACCTATTTCAAAGAAATACGCCCACGAGGAGCCCACAGGAGCCAGTATACACAACACTGTGTTGAGTATCTAAATATAGATGAACAATTTAAAAGAACATACATCTTCGTAAAAATATAAAATCTGGTGTAAAACTAGTCTTGATACTTTATTTTCTAGGTCAGGCAAAAAAAATCCAACTCCTATTTAAACATTAAAAAGCTTAACACAGATCCTTTATCAAACCCGGCCAACGTTATATAGCAGGTCAAAACCTCCTTTCTGAATAGAGCCCTATTCCTAACAGTAACAGTACACTAAGTTACTAACGTGATGATAATGATGACCCCCAAAAATATTAATTGATCAAAGACTTACGCCAGCGGTTCTTCCGGCTTTATCCACATTTCTTTAATAAATTGCTTACTGGCTTTATTAATCGACTATTGAAAAAAAAAATCATATATCCTTCTCCTTTTAGAAATTGGTCAAAAAAGATTTTCCCTTCATTTTTAACGATGAAGGAAACAAGATGTTAAGGGCCTATCAACGCCTAAAGTACTCTGTGTCTTAAGTGCATAGTCAGCTTTCGATGTACGCTGTTTTCTCGAAGATCGCGTTATTTTAGAAATACATACCTACACATCCTACAGGATAAACTTAAATTACGGACAGCAAATGCTAACACTCGGTGGCGTCACAAATCTGCATGCGTCTGTTGAATGTTTTATTAACTGGATGTTAATCGATCGTTATTTTCATAATAACATCGAAGGGTGCATCGAATTATGTACAAGGTGACTGCGGGGGTTTTCATGAATATGGGATAGACAGAGCTCTCGTAGAGGTCACGCTCGCCAACGCGTATTGCGCAGTAGCAAAACATTGTTTGTATGTCTTCAATTTTTCTAGAACTTTTGAAGAGTCACGTGAAATGTTTCGACAGAGCTTGACGATAAGAAAGTTTACGAACGTCTGCGATAAATAGAGATTAGTTGTCGAAATTTTGACTATATGGGTACTGCTGTAGTTTAAACAGGGAGTTAGTAGTATTGGTATTTTAGCTGAGTTTCGTGGGTTCAATTCATACATAGGCCAATAATTATGCTATCCATCCTTTTATTTCTTTCACTACAATAATTTTTGACTCGACAGACGTGCGTTTCTAGTTATTAATATTAATTAAAATACCTTTGACAATGTTATGATTATCAAGACAAATATAAAGATACGATGGCCTTAGCAGCGAAGATTTTATTCTTTTGAAATCAATTTAAGAACACTTGATCAAGTCATTTAACACAAGAACACTATTAAGACCCATGTGTTTAGGAGCTATAATGATACTAACAGATATATGGACACACACTTTAATCCTTCGTTGTGCGTCATGGATTAGCACTTCTGTTATGTGTATTAAAACATGTTGAAATTTTCGACTTATCTAAATATCCTATGTGACCCTTGTCCTACAGATAAAAGCCCGTGTATCAGCAATAACAACCTGGTTTTATCTTTCTGTCTAAAGTTAGGCCGTCACGAAAGTCGCCTTGCATTCAAAATTGGATATAAGAAAGCGTGCATTGCGGCGATTCCGAACTCCGATTTTTTACGCAGAGCGACCGTTGCCAAACCTCCACAATACTTTTTATTTGTTTTAGCTGCCAAAATGACTCAGCTATGTCTGATGGAAAACATGAGCAGAATCCAGGTGGTCACCATTCTCAATGCAAATAGGGACAATGCAGCATGGTGACCCATACTATGGCTGTCTAGTGAGATGCTTTTTCACGCTCGGCTTTAAGGACCCGGGTTCATAATGGGAAGGAAACATGTACGTTGGTAGTGAGTTCCGGGTTTTGACCGCTCGGCACAAGAAGGAAGAACCGAAGCGGTGAGTACGAGGGCGTATGTCTACCACACTGAAGCGGTGACTTCCAAGGCCAAAACGGAACGGGGATGTTGTCCTCTAGAGAAAGTTAGAAGGGGGACCAGTTGGAGAAGCTCTTCAGAACACTCTCCATGATTAAGGCGATAGAGGACTGCCATAGAGGCGATATCTCTACGCATCGGCAGAGGCTCAAGGGACTTGGTGGCTTCGCGACTTTCAACAATGTATATTTATTTCTGTTCTGTAGAATTTGTCTGTCTTTGAGATTTTATATCTCTAACTACCCATAATGATTACCAAGGATGTTCGTTAGGCAAACGGGATGGACGACGGTTCAACGTACTCTCTGCGGCACAGACTCTGTTTTGAGATGACCATCCATTGATAGACTGGTCTGTCGTAAATTGCTCAACTTTGTAACATGTTAAAATATATGACTGCACTGTTAGTATAGTGGCTTGAGTCGCCACGCCGTTTTATACTGCGCCAAGTGTTGTGGATTCAAATCGCAAGTACAACACTGTGTAATTCACAAACCGTTGTTCTATGTAAAGTCCCCAGCTCCAGCTAATGCGGGAGTTTTCTTTTTAACAAAAAAAAGCTGTTACCACTGAGCTATGATGTCCGCTTTGAAAACAAAACAGCCTATATAAAAAAAAACAACAAAAATGTCCTTCATTCATAACTTTCTTGAACGATTAGATAAAATCTGATAATCGGTGAACGGTTGAACAGATTTTCTCCAACTATAGGTAAGATATAGATAAGATAAACTCTCGGTCAATACTTTCAAGCAAGCAGAATAAAAATCTAAATCGGCCCATATGGTTCGAAGTTATAATGGCACAGACACGTTAAAGTTATACCCTCTTATTCATGGACGTAACTCAATTTTCTACAAACAACGGTTCTATGTTATTTTCAACTTTAAACTTACAGCCTTAAAGTAGAAAATAACATAGAACTGTTTTTTAAACTTAAATAACCTTTTTGAATAGGGGACATAAACTTTAGTTATCTAAATTAAATAAATACAATTTTATTTCTGTTTGTAATATTAAAATATCTAACTTGCTGTTTACTAAATGCATATGTATGAATAGGTACACGAAATATACCAAAATGTCATTTTTTCAATTTCTGTCTGTCTGTTTTTATCACAATTTTTGTAATAAGGAGTAACTTACTTTTTTTTTACTAGCTTTGCTACGCGGTGTTACCCATGGTTGCAAAGGTACAACAATAACCGCGGGTAACACCGCGGGACTTAGCTAGTTAGACATATAATGATTTACTCCTAGTCGATTTTGGCCACGGCGTTCACCCTGCCACACGGGAGTTCTTATAGTGAGCAAACGAAGGCGCACTTTCTGTACCCTTACTCTCACAATCCAACGGGTCGGCTGTATATATAAAGACTGGCTGACCAGGCAACGTTGTTTGCCATAAAAATAAATTTAGGGATTGATCGTAGATGGTTGCAGATTTAGAGTTGTGTGTATTTTATAATGTTGTACCATAAAAAATAGAAACAAAAAATTTAATCCAAAACTAAAATTGGGTTCGACTACCCATAACTTTTAGGGGGATGAACTAAATAGATATTGATAGATTCATAGACCTACCCGAGAAGCACATTTTTCATGGGAATCGGTCAAGCCGTTTCGGAGGAGTTAAACTACAAACATTTATATATTAAATACTCTGTAGTACAGATAAGATATTCTGTAGTATCGTCTACTGCGTACTGACATCACATGGCACCAGTGCGAAGTCGGACCTGAACTGATATATTAAAGTGATTTACCTGGTACTTCCAAATTGTCTGGATCTTCATCGTCATCGAAATCGGAGTCGTCTGATGGTGTTGGTGGATTATCTTCGTCATCGTATGCTGAACGTTTAGACTGAAAAACAATACATTATTTTTAGTAACATACTTTATAAATAAGAATATATATAAGAAGACGGCGAAGCCAAAACGAAGGGTATTTTACCTCTACTTTTGGCTGTTTATGAATGTTTGTATGGTCCACCGTATCGTCTAGAGTACTGAACCGATTTTAATTAATGAAGTTATAATGGCTCTGGGGACGTAGGATATATTTTTAATCAAAAGTTTTTACGTAATCGGAGAACCGTTATTTAAACTTTTTTTTTTCTTAACACACAACTCGCACAACACCCAGCGACAACCACCATTTTCTTATTTTTATTTTAAAAAGACAACTCCCGCACTAGGAATAAATCCTGTGTCGCGAGGGATTTAACAAACATATATGAAACGATCACAAAGAAAACCCAGACTTGGAATAACAATTTGTGGATCACACAAGTGTTGTTCCATGTAGGATTTGAACCCACAACACTTGACGAAGTAGGCAGCGGCGTGGCGACCGCTAAACCACTAGTCCAAACGTGCAGTCATTGTTCTCTATTTGTCAGTCAATACCTTGATTGCTTTTGTAAAAAACCGTCCATTAATCACGTGATGTTTTTGTGGTGTGGTTTAACAAGGCCCTCCCCCACCTAATTTCATGTCTATTTTCAGTAATTTTTTAGAATATTATCTTTAAATACAGGTAAAAAAGTATAATTTCATTTTATTCTGAAATTAATAACCATGATTATAATCTATAGAAAGAGCGGTTGCAGGTTCTTTTTGACTGGTATATTAAAATTATATTTAAAGAAATGGTGTAATCGTACGAGAAACAAATATTGTACTAGTAAATAGTACACTTGAATGGCGAATCTCTCTCATAAGAAACTTAAAAAATAAATACACTTGATATATCTTACCTAACCTAATTTTTTGCAAAAAATAGATTTTTGCCAAACCTTTTGTTTTCAAGTCTCACATGATTAATGGTCAGCCCCTTGTGTGAGGGGTCGTTTAATACAGGTACACTGTACCCCCAAGAAAAAAAGGTACAACACACTACAATTCACAGATAAAAGTATATTTTCGTCATTTAACTTTTACAATTGGCTAAGGTACTTTGTACCTCTCTTGTGTAGCCTGCTTCGTGTAATTTGAAAATAAATTACCCCATAAAAAAATTAAAATTTTATTGCAGAAAGACCCAACATTTTAAGTTTGACTAGGTACCTGTCCTCTCAGATTATAAAGACGTATTGTCCTAGTTGATATTACCTGTGTCTGTTTTCTTGAGACAATAAATATTTCTTTTCATTAATACTGTCGAATATTACCCGCTTTTCATGAATTCCAAGAAGGCCTGTACTTTCTGAATTAGTAAATATACGAACAAGGGTCGCTTTATTCTAGTCGCTGTGCTTAGTTGCTGAACAAAAGATGAGTCACAACCGACTGCTCATGTTAAGTAACTTTCGCCGAGTACCCTAAATATAACAATAATAATAATCACTTTATTGTACACCAGATTATTTGAAATGATATAACTAAAAAGACATGTAGACAAAGTTGCTTGTATCTAATTATTTTGGTACAAGCAACTTACCATTTTTTTTTACGTGTGGAAGCCCCCTCGGGCCTTCGGGCCACCGGGATTTGCGGCGGGGCGGTGTGCCGGAATTGAACCGACTAAAACCAGACGGCGTGCCACTCTGCGCCTGAGACGGGAGGGATCCGGGAACGGCTTTCATACGCCATCCGGAATAAGCAACTTACCGTGGCCTAAGCATGATGTTAACTAGAATATCTTAAGCACGCTAGCAAGGTTCGGTCTAGTTTCGGAATTTGTCGCAAACAACAACGTGACAGGACAATTATGTATAGTAATATAAAATACCTTCAACTTTTTATATCTTTTTACCTAAAGAGGTTTTCTTCCTCAATCATCTTCCTAGCCTTTAATAATAATAATAAATCGCTTTATTGTACACCAAATAATTAAGTACATAACTTAAAGCTAGGTATGTCGGTAGTACAATTGGCGGCCTTATTGCTCAACGGCAATCTCTTCCAGACAATCGTGGGATGGAAATAAATAAATGCATTGGGCAGACGTATGGTGTAGTGTCTGGTGCCTTAAAGAGTAATAAGTAAGATCAAAAAAAAAATCCTTTCTTTATTATTCCCAATATCGGGGATCGGCTACTAGCTCAACAGGTTTTATCTGAATATCGGTATTTCCATGGATCGACTGGCATCGGACTTCCGCAACCCTGAGGGTGAACTGAATTCGAACGTAGTTGTCAATATATTTGGGAGTTTGAGTGCCAAAGCTAGGGTTAACAAAAAGTATAATGAACGCCAATTATTTGATTTCTGAGAGAAATTCCATTTTTTTATCGCAGTCTGGATTCATATATATGTTACTAATCCTTACTTGCACGTGGTATTTTAATATCTTTGGTTATTGTGAGTATTATTTAAATAAATTATCAAAACATTTATTTAAATAACACACAAAACTATGAAATTATTAATGATATTGATTTAATGAAATAATATGACCAATTAATATGCGGCTCATGTAGTGATAGATAAAGAACACGGGAGTGCCACCGCCTCTATTAATCCCGTGTGTATCGTAAAAGCAGACTAACGGACCTAGCTACATTGGACAAAGGCACTGCAAATAGAAGGATACTACGCATACTATAGTCGACCAAGCCCTCCTTTCTAAAGAGAGGCCTATGTGTGTACCTAAGTACAATTTGAGTTGGTCTGCATGTAAGAGGATATGCCTAGAAAAGAGCAGTAATCTGATGATCCTATGTAAGAACGGAAGATGACAACTGATTAAGCAGATTCCAAATACATTTGGGAAAACGGAAAAGATAATATTCTTTCAGTGAAGTTTTTATGCACATCCTTTCAAATGGCAGTTAATACAATTCTATAAGCTTTACATATATTAAGAGCAATCTGCATTATAATACATAGTAGTTTAAAAGGTCACCTCTCTGCTTTCTACTGCACTGTGTTGTGGGTTTGAATCCACATCAACACTTGTGTGATTCACAAATTTCTTGTTTTGAGTGGTATAAATATGAAAAATACTCGGTAAATTAAGGAATCAAAATTCATGAAATATCCTAGGTACTCTACTCTGCCTGATGGAAAGCAGACAATGCGGCATGGTGAGCCACACTATAGAGGCCTAGTGATGCTTGTTTATCAATGGGCCTCTGGTCTCTTAGTAAGGCAATAGCAAACTGAAGAATTATAGAACTAGCTACACCCAAGTTTGTATGTTCCCTTGAAAAAATAACAGCATATCAAATTACTATTACCTTAATTATTACCCTAATTAATTACCATAATACAATGTACTATCTACAATACAATGATCATTATCTATGGTTATTTTAGTTTTTAATTTTAATGTTCTAAAAAGCTAACTTCTGCAAAAAAACCTTTATCACAAGTTAAACAAGGAAATGCCTAAATATATTTCCTATTTATACATCCACATATAGAATTAAGAAACAAAGGACCTTGGTAATAAAGAAATTGTATGAGGACTATGTTTAACCCTGACTTTTTACAATAAAGCAATCTCTTAAAAAGTTCAATAATTGTAATGTAAACTTTTGAGTAAAATTTTTACTGTCAGTTGAAATTCAAGATAGCAAAAATTTGCTATTTTTTGGAGACAGACCCCTGCTTCATCTAAGTCCCTCACCCTTTTTTTTCTAGTATTAAGTGTGATGTGATGATGCTTATGATTATAAATTATTTTTTTGTATAAGCGCCAAATATTTGTTTCAGACTTTGTGTGTTTTCTCTGCATAATATCTATGTATTTACAAAAAAGTTTATATGTGTATATATCAGTTGTGTATTACCCACCAAGTCAAAAGTTAGGTAACAAACATGAAAAAATATACAGTTGAATTGATAAGCTCCTCATTTTTTTAAGTCGGTTAATTAATATTAATTTTTTTTTATTTACTAGTCCTCCAATGTGACACTGCCTGATGACAAGCATGCGTACCATCACCGTTAAACTCATTCACTAGCTTCATACATTTTAAAGTACAACTTACACTTTCAAAACCTCATGCCTGAAACTTTTAGACATCACACACAGCTGTGTGATCTCAAACTAGAAAGCACTTGTGGCAAACCGTATATAGTTTGGGACTAGATGGCGTTGTGTGTTAGATGTCTGAAATATTTATTTATTTAACTCCGTCCGTCTGTTACACATTTACACAGTTGCATTAATTTCACTGTCATTTGGCAAAGCTATTATGGTTCTTGAGGAAGGACATAAGCAACTCTTTACCGCAATAACTGACATACATTTGGGCAAACTGTGGGTAAGCATTAGTGGTAATATTTATATTTTAGACCTGGGAACACATTATGATGCCTAAATTACCAAATTAATGGCTACCCAAAATGAAACTAACCAAGCAAGTATTGAACTCATGGTAAATATAGCATTTATTGCAAAAATCATCGAACTGCTTCAAGAACAGGCTTGAAAAACTGTTTCTCCAAACTATTTGAAACACATACATCAGCTCTCTAGCTGCTATTGAGTCATGCCAAATAATAATAATTATATAATTCTGAAACACATGTCAAACATTATGCCATCACACATAAAAGGCTGTATGTCTTGAATAGTATAATAATTCTGAAATTATTTAAGAAATATGTATGACTCGTAACACTGCCGCTGTCAATACAAAATGAACAAAAAGTGAACTACATATTTTTCCTAAATATGTTTCACTCCATACTGACTAATTACCTTATTATATACATACTCTATTATTAAAAGATAAATTTAATTAAACCGGTTGTCTACAAGGATAATTCATAGTCGATACTAAATAGATATCTACCTAAAACACACAACACACACAACTCCATACAATACAACATATTATGTCTTTCAAAACCCTAATGTATACACATATAATATACATACTAAGAATTAAAACCATGTGTATATGTAAAGACACAACCATTCGAAAATTAAAAAAAAAAATTAGCATAATTCTGAAAAATTAAAAAATAAACTATCATAGACAAATGTTTCAGCCTAACAATAACAAATAACACAATGTCTTGGCAGTGAATTAATATTACCTAGAGTTGGCAAAGGCACCAAAATACGGTAAAAACCTTACATAACTGATAACATAGTTTTATAATGCTTGTTTTATAGCTATTTTACTTTCCTCTATGATAAGTAGCTGCATGCATTGAGCAATTTCAATAACTGAACACTCCTGCACATTACTACCTAAATCTCCGTATCTCGTGGTATTTTTTTTTAAGAAATACATTAAATACCAAGCTAAACGTGATATTCATTCCTTAAATTCAAAATAACTTCGATCCCAAGGCGATAACTCCGCATTGTAGCAGTGTGCTAGACATAGGCACAGTGCAGTACTTGAAGACGTATTCTAACACTATACCTAGAACCTTCCAAGAAAATCAATACAGCCACACCCAGCTTGAATAATTAACTGCCCAGGACCACAATTGTATATCAATTTTGATAATAAAACATTGAAATAAATCACACGTGAGATCAACACCACCTTCTGACAGTTTTTTTTGGTTAGAAAAATTGAAAACAAAGAAAAAAAAGGAAAAAATAATGTTTTTCACACCTTCTTTTACAACAGCAATGAAATAGGATAACTAATATCACTAATTTCATTGACTTATAAACAATAAATGTGAAAAACACATTTTTCAACAAAGTAAAGTTTGTAAAAAGTATCAAAACAAAAAACTATCATTACCATTTTTATAGATGAATTGGGCGATTTGAAGCACTTCAAATATGAGAATGTCAAAATTAAATGATGCACAATTTAATAAATTCACTTATGTTTCACACACTTATGAAATAATAGCGAGTCACTTCTTCGAAAAACTCCGCGATAATAATGAGCTCAGACGTCCGCACGGCGGTCACTGCTCCGCCATATTAAAAAAGAGCAGAGAGAAAAGAATTATGCGTTTCGGATATGCGTCGTAGAATTAGAATACAAAACATTTTTGACAGTTAAAACATAATGATGAATAAGGAGTGGTTTCCTTTAATTAAATAATTTAATTACTTTCTATCACATATTACAACATATTCAGCAATTTAGTTTCTTTATTTTCTATATTTCTGGCAATCCCAGAAATAATTTTGTTTTGTATTAGAATGTATCCGATCGCATACTAATTCGAAAGGCTGCATGCTGCATTGTCTGCATCTGCACTCGCAAAGAGTAATGTTTTACTGGTATAGTGCACACTCATGTTAGTTTTTGCTCATGATTTCCATCTGGCAGAGTATAATAACTTTGACAGGCTTATATAAAAGTATAGAAAGCTTCCTATATTACCTCATAATTCAAATACAATCTTTGATTAAAAAAATCTTCTGTGCATGTATCTTAACTCCTCCTAATCGGCTGAACCGATTTTAATGATTTTTGTGTCCAATCCCCTTTTTTTTTTGTGCGAATATTCCCTCAGAGAACCGACTAAAAACCGCACACCATCTCGGGTACTAGAAGCCAGGGAACCAGGTGTACCCTCGGAAGGAAATCCCTAGAACCCCGACGTACCACGGGCAACCCACTGTTGTAGGTGCCCCCCCCTCCTGAGTAGGAACCCTCGCGTTCCTATTCTATATAAAAAGGGCGCGAGCACTTTTAGGGCTCTTGCCGCCACCCCGGCCTGCTTCTGGTAGGGTGATAGGTGGTCTCACCTGTCACCATCAGGCTTGCGCTTATGGAGGATGGAGATCATTTAGTGATCTCCGGCGCCTGAGTGGTACTTGACCCGTTCTGGTTGGTTTTGTGATCCATAAATCGCTCGGGAGCAACACAGGGGACCGGTAGCGATCATCGAATCATAAGCGGCACCCTGAATTTATCGATTAAATCAGAACGAACGCGCGTGATGAAGTCGTCTCTTAGGCCATCTCTTAGATTGACTCCATCAGTAGCCTGCTACGCGTTATCCGCGAGGTTATAATCAGTTTCGACCGAAGAGCTATCTAGCCTCCTAATCTTATGAGGTAGAGACGAGAAACGGCAAATGCCACACCATTTGAGCGACTGAGGATTGATCCGGACTGCCCAAGACTGGGATGGTAGGCGCTCTTTGGGGTAGGCCATCGTTCAGCAGTGTACGGTAATAGGCTGAAGAAGAATATACTCAATGTTTTTTTCCATTAGACGGCATGGAAGTCGCCAGTTATGATAACACAGGGACTTTTATTTTAAATATATGTCACGTCACGTATTCAATAATGGTCGGTTATTGAGATGATCATGGCAATTAAAATGGAAGCCGTACTTCTTTGCTTACGGATAAAATATTTTTGAATTCATCATCAATATTAACCAGCAGAGTGTCTCAACTACGATAGTTGCTACACTTCTCTGCTGGACATAGGCCTATTCTATTGCACGCTGCTTCTATCCATTTTCGGCTTTTTTATTTTCAGTTCTTAATGATTTTGTCCTTTGCCTGTAGTTAAACAAAACCGAAAAGATTGTCTCGTAAGCGAAGAAAGGGTATAATAAAAAAAATCATGATCATATAACTAAATATATTTAATAACATCACATATTTAAAACACTTTTACTGTAAACTAAGTCTTGGGAATATTAATCATGTTTAAAATGAACTTTTAAAAATGATAGTACAGTGTGTAATATAGAAGCGTACACATCTACACCACAAATTTTTTTAGTAAACGTGACCCAAGTGATCCTACAAAGCAAAATATTCCTTGAAATTATGGCACTGTTCAAATCTTGTTTATTGAAATTCTGTGCTCAGAAAATAAGTAACAGTATTGAAAAAAAGTGCCTTGATATGTCAAACTAAATTAATATTATGTGACGTTACAAAAATACACCACAAAATTTATTAGTAAACGTAACCCAAGTGATCCTACAAAGCGATATATTCCTTGAAATTATGGCACTGTTCAAATCTTGTTCATTGAAATTCTGTGCTCAAAAAATAAGTAACAAACAGTATTGAAAAAAAATGCCATGATATGTCAAACTAAATTAATATTATGTGACGTAACAACAATCATTTCCTGGACATGAAAGGAGCGCTTTTAGGCCGTTTTCTGCATCAATTTTTTTAAAGATGATATATTTAAAAATATTTCCCCTTGTGACTTGATTCAGATCGAATAATAATATGTAAAATATTGAGTTCAATACGCCTACGTCATCTTTTGATGACGTGTTTGTTTGTTTGAAAATTATAGTGTTGCCTAATAAAAAAAATGTGATTACTAGAAAATAAACACATTATCATTATGCACATTTGTATATTATGAACCGCCGCAATAAAATGCGTTCTTAATATTTTAAATATATATCATACATCAAATTCCATCTAACAAGCACCAACGTCAATCAACATTTTTAGTTTCTCATACAATATTCAAAGTTTTTTTTTGAGGAATTGACACAAGGTAATTCGAAAAAAACTGAATAAACTTTCTTTTTAAAAACACATCAATTACCTGATCTAATGTCTACATTTATTTCTATATTTAAAATGTTCCTCGTTCAGAACTCTTAAAAAAGTATTACTAATTCATGACAAAATGAATGTTGTGTTTAACAACCCAACTCAAAAGGAACTAACCGTAAGTTTAATATAATTATAATAAACATGCACAAAAAAATATTATGTAATATGTAATCAGAACAAATTATTTTAAAATTTAAATCTGGGCTATTTAAGTCTAATTTCTGCTGCGAGTGCTGTCAAATATTTAGACTTAATACTTCATATTATGCATTCTATGTAGTCATACATTATGCGTTTATTTAGTAGGAGAACGTTAAACGTGTTGTATAAGTATTTCTAATGTTGGTAGATGAACATTTTAATTCTTTCTAAATATACTTAAGCTATTGTTAACTCTGTTGTTGCGTCACTAAACTAAACTTATCTTCTATTCTCTTAAATTAGTGAAGCGATATCCAAAATGTAATTTTTATACGTATGTATTCAGATATCGTCTATTTTTATTGGGACTTTATCTTTTAGTCAATTTTTGAAATTTAGAACAACGTTTGACAGGACTAATAAATTCTTAGTTTAGTTTAGTGAAAAACAAATTAAGCACAGTTATCAAAACATTGACCGACGATTATTATTAAAGTAATATACTAGTTTTATATTGAAAGTAGAATATACACTTACATTAGTTTTATTGAAGTTCATCATATTGAATTTTTATACACGGTTGACTAACATACGACTTGGACTGAGTGCTGCGCTAACTGGTATGGTTCTAGTAGAAATTGCACTCATTCTGCTAACAAAGTCTATTAATTAATTTTAAAACATGACAGAGATTTTCCTATTCATACACATTAAAATGTCATTATTCTATAGTAGATCTTTCTATAAGTGATTTTTAATTATCTTGTTATCTGTTAAACACATTCATTAATAAAATATATACGCAGAAATAAATTAACCATAGTTGGAAAAGAATTTCACTATTTTTGAACCTATTTATACTTCGACTTTTTACTTTGCGAAATAATCTGATATTAATAATTGCAAAGTGCAAAATACAAACACTTTATTTATGTAGACATTTAAATGTAGCCCGATTAGTACAAGCTTGTGTAACAACTTGGTCATCAATAAAAGATATTTTTCTATGAAAATTCAAATTTAAAAATGATTGCCATACATTCCTGGCATGGGCATGTTCAACGGACCTATAGGGTATGGCACATTTGGTATTCCTTGAGGCGGGCCAAAACTTGGGTACGGCAGATATGGTTTAGCTAAACCATTGCCGTAAGGTGAATGAGTGCCAGTGCGAATTAATTCTGCCATTTTGTCCGCCTTAAATTTCCTTAAATGCATGTTTTTACGAGCCGGTTCGAAGTCCTCGAGGAATTTCTCCACTGGTATCTTTCCGGAGAGGAAGTCTTGAGCAAGATTTTCTGTTTGTTCTTCAGATTCTGCTGCTGCTGTCTGGAGTAAAGCTTGGGTTGTATCTAGTGAAATGCCTGCTGATTTTGTTTCTGTAACCAACAAATACGTATAAAAATTCATGACATGTGTTTCGACTGCATCCTTTTAAAAGGAAGCACTGTGCTCTTTAATCCTTCCCGGGCAGTTTACCGTTTTTTCGATAAGACAACATAAAGCAAATTGAGAGAGACACACAAAAGAGAGGGTTAGAGTGTAGGAGACAGCTTAAAACACGAACATATCATATCACGAAATAAGATTGGTACTACAGTACGAAGTGTACGAAGATTGGTACTACGGTACAAAGTTTACGGTGATTGGTACAGTCTCGAAGAGAATCGCGTACATGTCTCGTCGTCCTATGATTAACTGTCACAGTAGCGAGAGGCTACTATAACTGTTTATCTAATTTAAATTGTTTTTAATAACTTTAGACATTGCTCTTAGCAGGTTTTTATTGTACAAGATGGATATGACGATATGACAATAAGACATTTAACGAAACCGTGGGCTATTTAAATGTGTTGGTTTACTTTGAATTATTTATTTTATTATAAAATTGTATATAAAAATAAAAAAGTCAAAGTAAATATCTTAAAAATTAAAACCAATAAGGACACTATTTAAGTTCACTGATCTGAGTGGCCGCGATCTCAGCCGTAAAATAGGTACTTAGTTAAGCTATTCGTTGATAAAGTAGATAGCAAAAATAGTATTGTCTTCAAGTTTTTTAAATTATACAGTCACCATAATAATCCCAAAAAAAACGTAAACCGCAAGCTTTTAAGTTTGGTCATTTCGTGTCGAAGTTACAATTGGAAGAGCATTATCTCAATTAGGAATCAAAGATTGATCTCGTATCTCCTAGATAGTTTGTAGAATAATCCGACTACATAAACGAACTTTTCCGTTAATTAATATCTTATCCGTAGTAAATTATTCATTAACTGTATAAGTGTATAACCGAGTCGAGAGATTGTTCGATGTTTGACTGCACGGTTGGCCTAGTGGTTTAAGTGGTCGCCACACCGCTTCCTACTGTGCCAAGTGTTGTGGGTTCAAATCCTACATGGGACAACACTTTGTGTGATCCATAAATTGTTGTTCTAAGTCTGGGTGTACTTTGTGTCCGTTTCATGTATGTTTGTAAAGTCCCCCGTGACACAGGATGTATATTCCTAATACGGGAGTTGTCTTTTTTAAAAAGAAAAAAAGTTGTTTCATTTAAACTTACAAAAAATAACATAATGTTACGTCACAACTAGCAAACTTAACCAATGTGTCCTATCACTATAAAATCACTACCTATTAATAACCATAAAATAAACAAATTATAACAATAACGCGACACAGAGCTCCCGCACCGACGGCTGCGGCTGCTTTAAAGGTAGTGCGACGACAGATGTAACATCGGTCGTTAACCCAACAACATCGTGTAGTAAATTTCCAAAACAGAATATCCTGTTCAATAGCTAAACTACTGGACCAATTATATTGAAATTTTGTAGGTGGACTCGCAACATGTTTAGGTAGCTTTAGTTTAAATTAATGTCGTGTTGTCATATCCACCCAGCAGACACACAACCAAATTAACACAAACAAAAAGGGTAAAGGAAAAGTATATCATAGACAAAACTGAATTTTCTTTCTAAGAAGTTAAGATACCAGATAGGGCATTGAATGTGTAAGCTTCCAATGTCTTGTACACTAAATATAAAAAGTAAACACATATTATCTCAGAGCCATAGAAATTCAGTAGCGACATCTTAAATCATTAAATTACTCACTATAATCTTCAAGAAGTTCCTGTATGCGTGAGCACAACTCTTCACCCATCTCTGACTTCTGCTGCACCTGTGCCTTCAAGTCCTCGAGGTCTGGCTCCTTGCTCAAGTTGAATTCTGCTAAAGACCTATTGCTAGCTATTGTCATCTCTCGCTCTGTTTCCCAGTCTTTTACCTAATCAAAGAAGTTATTACACTTTGAATTTATTAATATACATGATAAATTCAAATATAAAATAATATTTAATAATTTCTAAATACATATAAATTACACCCAGACACAGAACAACTGACTGTGTTTATCACATAAAGATTTGTCTTAGACAAGATACAAACTCGCAACCTCTGGCTTAGCAGTCAGAATCACTTACCACTAGACAACCAGATCCATGGCACATGTCTATAAGACAGTTACAATTTAGATATCTGCTAGTTTGTAGCAAAAAAGGTATTCTACTGCAATACACATTTTAGAGTATAACACATCTGTCTCCTCCACTATTTACACTGCTATGCACCCTGATAATATAAATATTATCTGTGAGGATTCCAAAGGTTCATATTTGTTTTATTACTCATTAACAAATTATAACTTCAATGAATTATTCAAATCTAAAATTACCATTTAATTAAAATAAAGGGCTAGGAAAAAGAATAAATTGCATTAACACACAACTCTGGCACTAAGAATACTCCTGTATTGGGGGGGACTTTACTAACATACATGAAACGGACTTAAAGAACAATCAGAGTCAGAACAACAATTAGTGGATCACACAAAATGATGGGTTGATACATGAATACTTTTAAGGGGTAAACTTTTTTTGAGCACATGATTTTGGCCTTTCCTAACTGGACTAGCCCTGAGAGGATAGGATGAAACAAACTGTAGGATCAATGTCTTTTTTAATACCTTGCTTAACTATTGTAGCAAATCTTTGATTAAGATATAAGTTTAACATTTTATTATACAGTCAGGAAAAAATGAAATTGTGTATAGTTACAATTATGTGTCTTATTAGACACTTGCTTGAAATTAAAACACTTAATAATTCCACTTTGGGCATAATTTTATTAATAATAACACACAAAGCAACACTAACGTTCAATAAATTCTCATTCGATTAAAAATTTAAAACAATGACTCATTGTTTACGACATACAAATTCGTGAAGGATGTCTTTAACTTATATTATTCAGAGAAATAGGCAAGCGTAGCTGTCTTAAGTGTTTCGAAGAATATAAAAAAGAGCAACAAAGTAGCAAAGGAAGTTCTTTGTTTTACCTGTTTTACATCCTTTAGAACAGAATCGAATTTAGTGTCGTCATTAAGCATTTCTTTTAGCTCATCAGAATTCAAATGCGCTAATAACCCCATGGCCGATGGATAGTCCGGTTGTATCATCTTTATTTGCACTTAGTATCACTGAGACACAGTAGGTAATATGTTAAATTTAAGAAAAAAATTCGTCGAAAGAGCGAACGAATTATGAGTTTGACAAAGACTGATAAAATTATCCCCAAATGACAATTTGACAGTAGCAGTGCGTTTATCACTATTGTTTTTATAAACATTTCATTTTCTATTTATTAATGAAAATCAGGTATTTAAAGACGTTTAGCTAAATTTGAGTGTACATTTCATATAAAAATTATATAAGAGATGGAAATTGAAGAAAAATAGACAACAGATCACCTTAAAAAGAAATTTCATGAAATTACTAAACGAAACTACGTGTGTTTATAAAATAAATGAAAGGTTTTTTGAACTAAAATCCAAATGTCAAAATGACGATATCCTAAAGTACAACTTAGATTTTTCAAATTTCTTTTAAAAATAGGATTTTATTTGTTAGAATCATTAAAAATAGATGATACTACTTATCATTTAAATTTAAGACCAAAAGTTCCGTTAGTTCTAGTCAGATATGTTACTTAGTAACGCGCCATACGACATAGAATATTTCTACAATTTTTACGTAAAGGTTGTCGCAGAGACGTTTCTATATTTTAGAAACTTTGCATTATATATAGGCTTATGGTTGTTAGGGTACTTGATAGTGTGTTGTGTGGTGTATCGACGCTATGCCCGTCGTTTGCCGACGAGGACACGGGGTGCTCTCGGCGCCAAGAGAGTACTTGTGGTCGTGGCCCACCCAGATGACGAGTGTATGTTTTTTGGGCCCACGATATTCAGGTTGTGCGAGCAGGGAGCTGATGTACACATATTATGTTTATCTAATGGTATGTTCTCTTAAAAATTTGTTATATATGACTTTTAATTTATGAAAGTAAATACTATAGGAGAGTGTTTTAATCTAAGGTCAGGACTTTCATAAACCTGTTTTTATATCAGAATATTGTAATAAATATAGGTATTGAATATTGTGTTCTATAGTTTATAGTAAAGTTGCTAACAGTTTTTTTTTCATTTAGTTTTTTTCATTTTTCATTAATTATTTAAAAAAAGAGAAGAAAATTTAAAGATATTTTCACAGTATCAAGTTGCATCCATGGTTTTTGAGATTAAAATCTCTCTGTGCCCAATTTCACTCAGATCTCTTCAGTCATTGGATCCAAACATTTATATTTTTACTACCTGCCTGGACAAACTTCGTTCTGACAAAAGGATATAGTTTTTATTTTCATTATTATTTTAAAACCTTCGGTTTGCTGTAAGGGAATTAATTATATAATATAAATAAATAAAAGAAAAGAGAAGAAAAAGTTTGTCTGTATTGGTTGAGACATTCTCAAGTTTTGCCCTTGGCAACATCCATTTTTATAAACATAGATAGATTGCACCCTACAGTGTTGCTCGCACTTTTTGTTTTAACTTTACAACCATACTGCAAAGCTCAGCTTGTCTTAAAATAAAGGAACCCTATATTTCTTGTAACATCAGCAATTACCACAAACAAATGGACAAATTTAAAAAACAAAATAAGTACCAAATAGACTTTTATATAAAAACCGTCAATTTAATTATTTATTTGAATAGATTCTAAAACAACAATTTAATATTTTCAGGTAACTATGAAGGCAAGGGTAAAATAAGGCGTACAGAGTTATGGGCGGCTTGTCATGAGCTTGGCGTCCCTGATGAAAATATATGTATTGTAATGGACTCGAGACTGCCAGATAATCCCAAGATCCATTGGCCGGTGCCGGTGATAGCTAAACTAATTCACCACCATTTAGAAGCGCTAGACATAGATACTTTAGTAACGTTTGACCGGGGAGGTGTATCCTCACATGCAAATCACTCCGCTGTATTTTATGCTGTTGCTTTTATGTTTGTCGAGAAGTTAATAACGAAAAGTAAGTGTGATGCTTAGAATATTTATTTTGTGGTTACTCGAACATTAAGATATTTCTGAAATCTTTTTGTCTTTTAATTTATTTGGGGTTAATGCAGCACGGTATGCACTACACAATATATGAAATTCACAGAAATTGCAGAAAGCTGCATTATTTCTGAAATAAACAAGATATAACTACTTATTCATTACTTATATTTTTATTAATTAGTGTTTATAATATTATTTGGATTTAAAATTATATTTCTTTTTTTTTTATAATTTATTTATAAGTTTACAATATTGCCTTAGGAATTATTCCTGTTATAATATGGTAAAAGTTTCTAATAAATTATATGTTATAGTAAAAAAATCATAAGGCTTAGGCCTAGTATACCAGGCTGGCCATCCCGGATGGTTTGGAGTTTGTAACAAGTTTTATTTTCTGTTTGCAGTGATCTTACCTAGTTTCAATAAATTAACAACCCATAACGTTCCACTGCTGGGATCGGGTCTCCTCTCAGGAGAGGGTTAAGGCCATACGTCCCCACGCTGGCCAAGTGTGGATTGGGGACTGGCAAGACTATGTTGTGGCTATGTAATCTTGCTGTTGGATGTTTTTAAGCCGCCCAAAGGCCTCCAACTAAGCTTCACGACTGTTATCCTTTGATAACAACTGGGACCGACTGCTTAACTTGATCACCGAATCACGGAGACGCTCATGGTAACATGCCACCAGCGGTCACCCATCCAGGTACTGACCGCGCTGTCGGTACTTACCCGTGGTGATTGTCTTTAATCACCGAGTGCAACTGGGCTATGAACGCCTCTGCGCCTTACATATTTTGCTTTACCTTAATCTCTTCCTACACCACCCACGGGATTAATAGGGATGATGACAGACAATCCATATCATTAATCTGTCACCCCAAATTGGCATGATCTTTGGTAATAGAGAGCTCCTCCTCTATTCTATACTACTACCATGCTCTAAACTATAAATGAAACTTGGTAAGAGCAGGGTATTAAATCTTGTTTCGTTCGTCTATCATTTTAACAGACTTGGTAATGATCTACCCGTACCCGCCCGAGGTCTCACAATGTTCCACCTACGCGCCCGGGCCCTTGTAAAGATCTATACACCCGAGGCCTCGCAATGATCCACCTGCGTGGTTTTGCAATTATTAAGGCTGCCAATTCTGCGTGTATGTGACACCGTAATGGTGCGTTTATACTCGTGGCGCGCCTCGACAATCACAAGGTGTAAACGGGTTGTTTTGCTTGTGTTGCGTGAGGTTGCGATAGCTAGTTGCCGACTCTGGCCCGGATGGCGTAAGAAAGCGGTTCCCAGATTCCTCCCGTCTCAGGCGCAGAGTGGCACACCGTGTGGTTTTAGTCGGTTCGATTCCGACACACCGCCCCGCCGTAAACCCCGGTGGGGTGAAAGCCCGAGGGGGTTTCCACACGTAAAAAAAGAAAAAGCTAGTTGCCGACCCGAGTCGGTGTCGGTTTTTGAACACAGATCAAAGTTTACACGTTGGCGCGAGGTTAGTGCCGCTCACGAGTTATGTTATGGATTGTAGTTCGTAAGCGACTGCCAAGTCCTCCTAGGCGTGTAAACATAGCATTATATAAAAATATCTTTTTGGATCTGTTTCAGAATGTACGGTGTACACACTAGATTCAGTGAACATATTGAGAAAGTACATGGGATTTCTAGACCTGCCACTTAGCTTTGTGCTGTCTTCCAAAAGGTAACTGTCTAAGCTACACAGTTTTTTAAGTATGAGCCTGTGACTATTCTGTCTGATGGAAAGCATGAGCAGTCATCATACTCATTGCCTAGACAATACAACAATGCAGTATGATGACCCATACTATGGTGGTGCCAAGAGTCACAGCCCTGAGGCTGTTCGTTCGCGCTGCAATCACCTTGAAAATTGACTAGATTTAAATAAGAAGCTTTATCTCTTGGAAAATTAAACTCAAGGCTTGCTAGATTTTCGTTTGAGATCAGATTATAAATTACAGGTATTTTCTCCGCTGGACCGAGAGTCGACGTATAGTTCGCGCAATGAAACGCCACAAATCACAAATGGTTTGGTTCCGTTACCTATACGTGGCTTTTTCGAGGTACATGGTCATAAATACACTGAGGAGAATCAACTTGGCCGACATCGAACTGGAGTTAGAAGTGGACGACTGAATGAATAAGCTTTCTTAGCTTTTTAAATTAAGAATACAAGGTATCAGTTTTATAAAAAAAAAAGTAAAATGATACTCTATGGTGAATAGAAGACAGTCATAGAGCAACTCGGTAGGGAGTAGCCATGCGCAGCCGTTCCTCTCTGTCAAAGTATAAGTTCAAATGGACCTACGCTTGACACTATTATGACACAGAATGCATTCTGAATGTTTTGCTTTAATTACTGTGTGTGAGTTCGTAATCACAGGCGATTGTTTTTGTATGTGAATTTAAAATGTGTCTGTGTGTGTTAAGATCGCAAAAAATCACAGACTGTTTTGAATCGAAAAAAAACAATATGGCTAATCCACTCTATGTAGCTCTATGGAAAAGACTTAAATATTATTTTAAAATAAAGATCGGTAAATAAAAAAGGACTATATGTAAAAATGTGTTCTGAAAAAAAAAGTTACTGAATGACAATGTGAATCTGTGGTATAATAGATTATTCTTATATTTTATGTAATAGTTCTCTGCTTTTTTATATTTCTATCAACATTTACTCTGCTAGTAACACCCAATGCTGAATTCAGGCCTCTTTTAACTTTTTCTTCCAAGAGAGACTTTGTTTAACTTCACTTGCTAAGAAAAGAAAGAGCTGGGCTTATGACTGATTTACGATGGATAGATTTCTTTCATTCACTTCCATCTCTTGTACTTATGTATCTAAGGTAAAGGTCCTCCCTTTTATAAAGATTTCCCTGACAAGTCTGAAATACCGTGTATTAAAATCCAAAAAAGAATCTTCCTTGTTTTTGTTTTTTTATTGATGTTTGGCTCCCATTTGTCGTAGCGTGAAGTTGTATATTTCTCGTCGATAGTCAAATTAATGTAACAAAGAAATGTTTTGTTAATGTCTCGTAGTCTAGAGAGACAAGATGAGCTTAAAGTTCGCTTTAATGCATGTAAACAAATCTTTAGCTAGAACTAACTGTACAAACTACTTCACTGTATTTTATATTTTCACTACATTAAAACCAGTATTGCATCTCCATAATAATTCTGTATAATTAAAATATTTTTTAAATACCGACAAGAATGTTTTTTGCCATTTTAAAACAATAGCAAGAGGTATTTAGCTTTATGACAATGTCTTTCGTAATAATAAATAATGTTCTCTTTCTCCCGCCGAAAGACGCTCACTACTTGACAAAGGTTCCCCCAGAGGTTTGTTGTCCCCCAGAGGGGTGTGTGGGGGTGCACCCTGCTAGATAACAAACGAGGCTCTGGCGACCAACCGATGGCGGTATATCCATCCTAAAAGGCGTAACTAAATACAATAGGCCAGTGATGGGCAGCAGCGTCACCGGTGCAACAAGTTACGCCCTGCGATCACCAACCCGCCTGCCCAGCGTGGTGATTATGGGCTGACCCCCTCCATGAGTAAGCATCAGAAGCCACGGCCCCCAGTTCCCGGTAGTCCCGCTATTCCTGGTCATGGTGGCGACCACGGTTACGGCGGGACAGGGGGTGCTAAGAATCACCGGGTTACGGGAGGCCACCACAAAAGACTGACCCTGGCAACGTACAACGGCCGCACGTTACGGCTAGACTCGCATCTGGTACAACTTGAGGAGGAACTTGGGAAGATTAGGTGGCATATCTTAGGGTTATGTGAAGTCCGAAGAGAGGGGGAGGATACCATAATCCTGGACTCAGGTCACCTGATGTACTTCCGCGAGGGAGACCAACGATCCCAAGGTGGCGTGGGGTTTCTGGTAAACAAGTCGCTTTCTGGCAACGTTGTGGAAATTTCCAGTGTGTCGAACAGGGTAGCGTACCTCATTGTCAAGCTTACCGAGAGGTATAGCCTCAAGGTAATACAAGTGTACGCACCGACCTCGGCTCACTCAGACGA
>PKRV01001465.1:136717-221198 GCA_003709505.1 Hyphantria cunea
AGAATACGTTGTGGCTACGTAAATCTTGCCGTTGGATGTTTTTAAGCCGCCCGAAGGCCTCCAACTAAGCTTCACGACTGTTATCGTATGATAACAACCGGGACCGACTGCTTAACGTGACCTCCGAATCACGGAGACGCTCATGGTAACATGCCACCAGCGGTCACCCATCCAGGTACTGACCGCGCCATCGTTGCTTACCCTCGATGATTGTTTCTAATCACCGAGTGCAACTGGGCTATGAGCGTCTCTATGCTGTCGTCGGTCCTGTGCAGCCCGCATCTGACTCTCGCGACTTTCGCCAGCTCGTTGGACCATCATGTGGGGCCCACGTATCTTCCAGTACGCGAATGCAACTTGATAACTCCGGAACATCGAACAATATTTCGGTGCGACCTTGGTTCGCCTGCGGTCACCGGATCTCCTTAATCATTGTTATTCTTGAGAGCCATACTAATATATTTTAATATATGCTGACTTTCGATATAGTACAGTCAGCCTAAAAATAATTTGCTAAAAAAATTTCCAAAACTGATATACAACGTAGCGCACCTAAGTCGCTTACGAAGTCTAGCGCCAGAATTAATTGGCCATATCAAAAGGTAAAATTAGCTGAACAATGCCACAAGTATCTGAACAATATTGTTCCAAAAAACACTGAACTACACACTGCCATGATAAGCTGATCATGTCAAAAATAACTTCACCTTAAATAAAAATCAACGTTAATACCCGTAGCTAGAGTATACTTTGGAGTTTAATATTTTTATTTATTAAAAACTTTATATTTTAGAAAAGAAATAAAATGTAGTATTCTAAGTATTTGATGAGGTAGGGAGTATGAATATTTCAATGAGATAAAAGTATTTGAATTTGCTTTGAAAGGGAACCTCTTTTTTAATGGCCGACTATTAGTAAGTTCAACAAGCTGGGCAACTCTTTTTTTTAGCGACACTATCCGACTTTTTAAACGTCCATACTGTAACTTAATTTATATAGCGATGGCACAGTAAATTTTTCATATACGGCTTCAACTGGTTCAATTTGCAATTTAATGTATCTAATATACATTTTTATTAATATATTTTCATGAACAGCACATTCAATATATTCTTTATACATCACCATACAGATAAATGAATATATATTAGCCTTTAATATAAGATTAATCTACGTTTGACTACTTAGAAATACTGCCCGTTATATATATATATATATATATATATATATATATAAGCTATAACTTAAACGAAAATATACAAATATTTTCGTTTAAGTTAAACGAATATACTATTCAGTGATTTTCACAATGTATACTTTAGTACATTTTTGTTAAACATATATATTTGTAAAGCATTAAGAAAAAAAACATTAATTACCTTTTTACCTGCCTACTTTTGAAATTCAATTGATTTTAATTGTAAGAACATTAATGATATTGTTAGAACTTCATATTTTATTCGTCAATCTTTACTCTTTGTGCTCTTCGCACAGAAAATCGCCGTAAAATGACAGGGTTCGTGCTGTCGTGTTTCGTTGGTGAGTGCGATACCGGAGGCACAATGATGCTGAAGCATCACTAGGCTGCCATGGTGTAGATCACCATGCTGTAATGTGGCATTTTCTGCAATGAGAATGAGGCGCAATGAATTTAAATGTATAATATTGTCCAGTTTTAACATTTTAGCGTTAAACTACTTTCGGTAATGTGTTGTTCAGCTATTTTTGGTATTGTGTTGTTCAGCTAATTTTGAACTTTTAAGACGATCATTCAATTCTGGAGCTAAACTTAGTTAGCTATATATGTATGCTACGGTTATATATGAATTTTTATGAACATTAAAATAGTCAGCTACTTTCGGGGTTGACTATACCTACCTGTTTTAATATATTAACCATAGCATAGTTTATGCATAGGGTAAATTGTCTTGATAGAAGTTTCTGTTCCTTATTGTGTTGTTATTTGACAGAAGACCCATGTGAAAACTTTTGGAACTATATTTTAATTAAAAATAAACTTTTAAATTTAAGTTACCATGAACTGGACTAATCATTACTTATAATTCCCAATGAAATTATTATTAATTACGAGATGACGTGCAAATGTATATATAATTTTGTTATATTTTTTTAATATTTTTACCATTTGTAAATTTTACTGGCAACTTAATACTTTATTATTTCTTGGCGTGTGAACCTTCTTGGTTTTTGCTAACACGGTCTTTAAGATAGTTTTATAATAGAAGCGATCAAGCGTACAGTGATTTTTACCCACCGGTATTTATATAATTTAAGATTAAATTAATTTTTATTTTCACAACTCTTATAAATATATCTCATCTTTTGTTTCCATTCCCAAATGTATTTTCATTCCGCGCCGTGATCAAGATAACCGTATGTAAGCGAATGGACTATATACACGTACTTCTGTCAAAATCACCTAACAGAATTTATTACAAAAGCAAACAGGTAGATTGATTTTCGAAAAATGAACGTTTTACATCGTCTGAACTAAATCTGTAATAATTTATTATAAATAACTAATCTCTGAAATGTCTGGACCGATGGGCCTAGTGGTAAGTGAGAACTGGACGTCATGGGTTTGTTTCCCACCCAGGGCAAAATAATAATTGTGGTATCTGGGTGTAATTTTTATATAATATGTTTGTATTTAAAAATCGGTCAAGTACGAGTCGGACTCGTGCAGGAAGGATTCCGTACCCATTATCTGTACTTTTCAAGCGTCTAATTAGTCGTTATCAATATCGACTAAAATGAGCAAAAAAATCATTTTTGTTGTATGGGAACCATCTTTAATATTTATTGATTGTCATTTTTTAGTATTTGTTAAATAGCGACAACAGTGCGGCAGCTGAAAATTTCAACTGTCTAACTATCACTGTTCATGAGATACAGCTGGTGACAGACGGACGGACGGACGGACAGCGAATTCTTAGTAACAGGGTTCCGTTTTACCCTCCGGGTACGGAACCCTAAAAATTTTTAAGCATATTCATCAGCAGCCGGATTAGCACAGGCTCAGCTTAGTTTGATTTCAGAAGGCCGTGTGTTTGAAGTATTATTATACAAATTAAGTATTGGAATTAAGATAGGTATGCTTTCGTGCGCCATACATATTTAAAACAAATATTTACAGATTTTACAGATACTAATAATAATAAAACTTTATTTTCTCTCACAGGAAAGGTACAATTTAAGTTTCATGAGATCTAGGTACATATATAACAGTTTTTTAAAATTCCCTAGTGAGAGCTGGAGTCCATACTAGGCTCGAAGCCTGTGTGACAGATCTCCAGGCCCACCCTACGGTCTATATATAGATGAATAAGAATTTTATGTTTTGCTCACTCGTCCGCCTACAGAACAGCAGTCTAAATCTATCAAATAAGTTTATTTTTATTGTCAAAACAAATCTTTATATCAAAAGTATTGTTTATTCTGTGATAATCTGGTTTTGAAGCTAAAAGGCGCATTTTCATACATATGACTATATTTGTGTTTATTCATTTTTAAAATGGAATGTGTTGTATATAATTTGATTTTAAATAGACGATCGAAGTGATCAAATTTGTATGGACTTTTAATTGAACCGTTCCCTACTTTTTTACTATTACTACATATACTGACTACTGACTGCCTTGTTGGCGCAGTGGTAACGTATGCGACTGTTGTGCTAGAGGTCTCGGGTTCGATTCCCGGGTCGGACCAAAACTTTGTATGACCTGCAAATATTTGTTTTGGAGTTTTGATGTTTTCTGTGTATAATATGTATGTATTAACAAAAAAATATGAACGTATTTATATCAGTTTTTAGTGTCAATAAAACAAGCTTTGCTTAGCTTGGGACTAGATCCGTCGACTTCTTTCGTAATATCTATTTATAAATATTATAGACGTTATTACTGCTAAGATAGTAATATGTTGATATTACTGCATAATGCTGTTGAGCAGTATTGTGACAATACATGCTGAGTTCCAGAAGATCAATTCTTGTGAAAGAACACCCAGAAACAGAATAATTTGTGGATCACACAAATTATTGTCCCATGTGGCGTTTTAATGCACAACTCATTTTAAAGTAGTATAAAGCGACGGGGCGACCGCTTAATTCACAAGCCATCTGTGGTCAATTGGTATGACTACGTGGTCAGTTACAACCAGATTTGTCAAAAATTATCATGCTCGGTTATAATATTAGTCAGTCACAGATAAAAGTAAGCCTATAATAATCATATCATCATTTTCATAAGGACAAAGCGAATCGTAGTAATACCAGTTTAACTTATTGCAACCTTTTGCAATTGCTGTGAAGCAGTGAGGCAAAATATTTACACAAAAAAGGTGTTTTAAACCTTTTTTTTTATCGTATCGAAACCCCCTCAGGCCTTTACCCCACCGGGGTTTGCGGCGGGGCGGTGTGTCGGATTCGGACCGACTAAATCCACACGGTGTGCCACTCTGCGCTTGAGACGGGAGGGATCCGGGAACCGCTTTCTCACGCCATCCAGACTACATTAGAAACACCTAAATTATCCATAGCTGGTGCCATAAGTACTACTAAAACTGTTATCTATTAAAAGAATCTAATAACGCGATGAAGAATCTACCAATTTTTATTCTATGGTAGATTCCGAATTGCGCTTCTCAAAATTAAACTACTAACTTAAGTCTGGCAACATTATTATTTAAATAGAACCGTACCTATAGTGCTATATTGCGTTTCATCAAATAGTTCCTTCGTCGTCATGTTGCCATAGTAAGAAAACAAAGTAAGATAAAGGAATTCACTTTTCAGGGAAATATTAAAAGTTTGTATTGTGTCAATCGAACTTAAAAATAAATTCCTTAATGTAATGTAGTAATAAGAGCAAAACTTGTTTGCGTTACTGCCAACATGGCGGCAAAGGAACTTATTCATGATATACGTACCCATGGCCCATTTGCGTCATGTAAATAGTGACGCGAAAATAATGAGCGATGTGAACTAAGTTGAAAGCTTTTGTAGGAACCTATAATTGGAACCTCAGTCTGAGGGCAGAGCTTGAGCAGTTGTTCATTATTTTCTTAAGCAAATGGAGTATAGTTTAGTTTTAATAATATTAACGGAAACCTAAGACCATAAAGCACAGATGTTAAACTTCACCAGGGTTACAATAGAAACAAAACGACAGATTAAATTATATTTATTTGTGTTGGCCTCAAAGTATTCATAGTACATTTTACAACAAATGTTATCTCATTACATTATACTTAATTCAACGCGAGAACTTTCAAAACTTTTTATTAGCTAAACATTTAAAAATTGACAATTTTAGCGACTATAGATTTGATATAAATTTAGAGGGGAGCGAACTGTCTACGGGTACGGTAACGCATGCAAGAAGAGGGAGGGGGGTGAGGAACAAAATAAAATGTAAATAATCATGTACTTAACCTTTATTTGGTAACTGCAACAAATAAGCCTTAACAACATTAAAGCAAAGCTCTCATATATTACAGATCGACCGAGCACCTACCACGTACCAACCAAACACTATTAATAATGGAAGTTACTTCTGAACATCAGTTAAGTACGCTATATGTCCAAACGCAAGCACTAGGCGACGCTAAAAGCGGGTTGGCAACATTTGACTAAACACTATTGAAAAAAAACTACTCGCAAATATATTATCACGCTGTATTTGATGTAAAACTTATTACAACATAAGTAAAAAAAAACTTAATTAAAAAGTGCAATATTAAGCAGAGGTGCCTTGTCACAGTAGCAACGAGACCCACATCGGGTTCAGCGACTGGAGCCAGGCGAGATGGATACACATGGCTACATCGAATGATAGGTTATAACAGGAACATAAAATACGCATCATGAACTTCAATATCCACATTAAATTTATTTATACCGTTTACAAATTATTCCATTGTACTGATCCTATATATCGTTTGTTTACACGAGAGAGCGAATTGATAAGATTAAGTAGCAAAAGACACTAAAACTTGTTACCGTTGGTAGAAACTGGAATGTCACACAATTATTAAAAATACTGATTTGTTAAACAACAAAAAAAACTTATTCATAAAATATATTTTACAATCATTAGACAAGGGTGTTGCAATCTGAACCCGTTCCCAATAAATAAGTTAACGAGGTTACCGTAATAAAAAATAATATCCCATGACACCGTACAACCGTATTAACATTCACCTTGCAACACCGTCTAAGTAACCCAACTACCTAAAGGGTTGCCATTATTAAAAATATTGCACCGATAATTTATATGTGCCAGAACTATTATACTATTGCGCAAAATTCATTTATTAATAATATAAATACACAACAGACGAGCTTTGGGGTTGAAGCCCCAATCTAACAGAATGTTGAACATTATATATAAACTCTATGCCACACATATTATGTTTCAAGTTGCAATGTAGTTGTCAAATTGAATTACATATTTTATTTAATAATTAGGTAACGACAACACTACCTGTTAACCATTGACTACATCGACTTATTAGTTATTAAATATTATCTATACCATATATACTTTTTTTCTAATGGTAATCTATGCCGCCGCTTTACTGAGATTGCCTTCAAATGGGATCTGAATACAATTTGCTAGAGTATATTAAATACTAATTATATTATTATGAATTCATTAAGCATTAAAGTACGACACACAAATAATAATACATAATTATAAATCCCATGTTACCACCAACTGCCAGCAGTTGTATCGGCGCAGTGTTACCATGAAATAAAATTGGAATTGTACTAAATTGTCTATTATTATGGGTATCGTTCAAAACGGTCATAAACATTTTTTCAGTGTTCATGACCATTATGTATTCCTTTTTTAATCCATTAAGGTATTAAATAAGGACCACTTTTATGTACATGCCACCATTAGTTTGGTTAATCTCATTTACAAGTAGATGTGATCGTAAATACTTGTTTTAATACGTTAGTTGGTGAATCTTTCATAATAACACTGTCGTGAGGCAACCTCAGTGTGAGCATGTTCGGGCAATGAGCGAGAAATCGCCGAGCGCGGATCATTATTGCTTAAATATCAGAAACAACCATTATTACGGCATATATACGTAGAATGTATTGCCTGATAATTACCACAACAGATATTAAGTTGTGACGTCAACTATTATTTGTAAATATCCATTTCATCTGAGATCATTAGCAGTTTACTAAGAAGTAGTTACTATAATCTTGCCTTGCCCGCCTTGAAGTAGGGATACACTCTTTTCTTGAAAGGTATCCAATCAGCGTGCAGATTTACCCTTGTTATAATTATCAGGCACTACAAACAATCGATTCATAAAATCCCAAATCAACTGAGCTAATCCAATAACTCTAAATGGACAAAGTTTATCGTATATTACGCGTGAAACCCCTTTTAGAACGCTTCTAAACATTTATTATATAACTCTAATATCGAAGTGAATTTTAAATTCCAGTAGCTCTGTTGTTAGCGCGCTATGGCGAACGACCCCGATTCAAGCGTGGCGTCACTTCCAACACTCGGTTACATTGATACTTTAGTGTTCCACACTCGTGGTAAACTTACTGTTTTGGTAGAATTTTTAGTCAATTTACTACTAATATATATTTTTTGTGAAGTTAATAAGAATTGGAAACACAAGTCTTAGGTTTTGTCGCAGGAAGTGTATATGACTTGGATCTCAATTCACAGTCACGGCAAGTCAATGCAGTAGCACCCTTCCTGATATACCTTTACAAAGAGCTTGACGACAATGATGTTTAGGACTTAACATAAACCATAAATACACGTCGTTCGGAACATACCACTGTTGGGTTAAATGCGTGAACAGTAAGAGAACCAGTGGGTGTGGTGGTGGTCTACTCGTTCTCAGCGCGCATGCCGCGGACCTCTCCCTCACGCCGGAGCCTCTCCAGCTCCTCCTTAGTGCGTTCTTCGATGGCGCGGATGTCCGCCATCGTCATGCCGAACCAGTCGTCCATTGAGCAGAACACTTGTCTGAGGAACGATAATAATAACCTAATATAGTATTTGGATTAGATAATGAGCTGCTTACGCTACGTATGGCCTTAACCCTCTCCTGAGAGGAGACCCGAGCCCAGCAGTGGGACATTATGGGTTGTTGTTTGTTTTCGTTTGTTTAATGAGCTGCTGAACATAAGAGGATAAACGACAAGACGAAACACTTGATGGAAAGTAATTACCATCGCCTGTGGTCTGCAACTGAAAAGTCACAATTGCCGGGTTAAAGAATCCCCCCTGCCCCATGCAGAATAAAGAGAAGCTGTCTCCCTCGGTTCAAACAAAAGAAAAGATTAAATACTAAAGGTAGTAGAGCCATGATGATTTTATGAACGGGCCCGATCGACCGGTGCGTTACTACCCTCTTACAGAACACCAATCTAAAATGATAGCATTTATGCTTTCGTGTTCCGCTGGTGAGTGCGAAGACCGGAGCCCCAACGATGTGGAAGCAACACTAGGCCGCTACAGTATGGGTCACCATACTGCATTGTTGCATTCGCAATGAATATAGTGACCACCACTCTTTAGTTCTGCTTATGCTTTCCATCAGACATAAAAAAAGTTTAATTTTTTATAAAGAAAATCAATTGAAAGTTAGACTTACCTGTGAAAGATGGTGAACAACCGCCGTTCTGATTTATGGATCACATTTTCTACTTTACTCTGGAAAAAGTAGAGTTTCTTTTAGTAACATTATGGTTTTAATTCTATTTTTGTCACTAAAATTTGTTGTCGAATTACATACTTTAATCTCATCTGCTTACAGTCCATTTTTCCATATCTCACATCTCAGTTGTCACTGTGTTTAGTTCAGCACCAAATAAACGTAAATCAGAGACATGCGCTTGTTTATTAATTAAAAATAACTAAATTTACATATATAATATAAAATTAGTAAAATTACTCAACTTAGTCCATAAATATTCTTTTGATATCCTCGTGTTGAACGTTTAAAACATGTAACGTAAAACTTGACAAGTTGCACTAAATTGATGAATGGAATGAAAGGAATGAATTGTTGGTTGTCTGGAAGAGATCGCCGTGAGCGATAAGACCGCCAATTGTTGTAGTAATCCTTTTTGTCACTAATTTTATTTAGTATTTTGTAATTTGTACGCAATGAAGATAAATAAATCAAAAAATAAATAAATAAACTTAGACGTCGTCTAAATACATGACGAATAAATTACTTACATAATTATTTCTTATATTTTTTGCGTTTAGAGTTAAGTTTAGTTTTTTTTACTAATAAACAAGCGTGTACTCCTGATCAATTTTTAGTTTATATTTAACTAAATATAGTGAAAGCTGAAATGTAAGATATCTAAAAATAAAGGATCTGGTTCTCTTACTGTTCACGCTTGAGGCGGGGTCGTTCGCCATAACGCGCTCACAACAGAGCTGTTAGTCAGGAGATAAGATTAAAATATATAATCCAAAAACGTTTAAGAGATGACAACAATAAAACTATCACCTGTGTCTAACAAGTCATCAATAGTAGTAGCTAGATTGCTAATAAATATCTATCTATATATAAAAGAGGAAGATGACAGACTAAGATACCCAGAGACAACGAACAGCCCAAACCGTTGGACTTAGAATCCCGAAAATTTGCATGTAGGTTCTTTATATAACGTAAGTGAGCACTAAGAATGGAATTTTCGAAATGCCTAAAGAAGTAAAATAGGGGATGAAAATATCTACTTCTGCACGAACGAAGCCAAGCGTGAACTGCAAAATTTGGATGTTTTTAATGTATAATATGTGGGCAAATACACACACAAAAAAATGGATGTATTTTCATTTGTCTAGTACCCATAATACAAGCTCTGCTTAGTTTGGGACCAGATGGCGTTCATTGTTAGATATCTATTATTAAAAAGTAATGAGTATTATGTACCTGTAGTCCAAACCACTTGAACTCAGCTGTGACGAGCTTGTAGCAAGTCATGACCGGGTTGATTTCATTCTTCCACGAAGGGCCCACGAGGGGTCCGCGGCCGGTTTTCTTTGACTTGAACTTAGTCGGGTCGGTCTCAGGCTTATAGTCCGCAGTAGGGAGGGGGTCGTTCGCGATGTCTATGTGGACGATCTCACGGTTCTTTAGTTTCTCTGGAGGCAGTTCGTGTACCTGAAACAAAATGGTGGTTAAGTTAGTAAAGGAGTACTAAACTTCGGCTGGTTCGATGGCGCAGCTGTAGTGTATACGACCGTTGTGCTTGTGGTCTCAGGTTCGTTTAGAAAAAATTATGTATATATAAACTAGATAGCGTTATGTTAGGCGTCCGAAATGTCCGAAAGTCATCAACAGCCATTAGCAGTGCACTGGCTGGGCATAGGCAATTAATCACAAAGGCCGTGTTTCATCCAGTAAGTGAGGATACCGGAAGCCCTCCCAACCGCCAAAGGCTAGTAACACATTTGTGACGCCTCTGGAGTTACGGATGTCCATGGACGGCGGTAATCGCTTACCAAAAGGCGATATGTCTACTCGTGTACCTCCCATTCTATAAAAAAAACCAGAATGGTCAGAGTCTGTACTGATAGCGAGACTGCTGTTAGACGTATAATATTTCTAAATATATATGCATTTAGAAATATCAAACACATACCTACATTGATCGTGCTCTTCAGACAATCGGGTAGTTGACACCTTAGTCAAACTCGTTACTTTTTATAATCTATCAAAACGATTACTTTGTATGAAAAATGTACTTAATACAAACTTGTGACGTCACTATTGTAACTACTCAATTTCAATGTTCATTTGATTACAATTTGTAATAGAAATGAAAACCTGTAATAATTATATTATTCGTTTTAAGAAAGGAGACATAGGTATTTATTTACGACAAAATCAACTACCATATTATTTGACCTAGGTGGAAATCGTGTCCAGGATATCCGAGTTAGTCGTCAGGATTACAAACCACTAGACTAACAACGCAATCCAGAAATACTTTAGTAGTAGCTAAAGCTAAAGCGCGCGGTAAAAATCACCATGTCCTTCTTAAAAAATCAAAGTATCTCCATGGAGAAGTTTATTAATTAAAATCGGTGTAGTTTTATTAAAATTAGTAGTAGAGCAGGAACGGACCGGTTCGACCGGAGCCGCATTACCCTCTCACAATATCTCACAGAAGACCAACCTAAAATGACAGGCGCTGGTGAGTGCGTGACCGGAGGTCCAATGATGCAGAAGTATTATCGATACAATGTCTGCATTCGCAATGAGTATGGTGACCATCACTCTTAGATTCTGCTTTTGCTTTCCTTTAAGCAGAGTAGTCATTTCGGCAGGCCCATAAAAAACGGATCAGCCGTGAAAGCGCGACAGGACAGACAGTAACTTTCGAGTTTACAGTATTAGTATGGACGAATGAAGTCTGGTTACTACAGTACAACTATTGTCTATGGAAATAAATAAAATTGAAGTGTCTGTTTGTAAATTTTAATTAGCAGTTTTTTTCACTAATTTCATATACTTTTTTTAAGACTAGCTTCGCCCCGTGGCGGAACCCGTATTGTTATAAAGGTACAACAACTAGCGATCTCGACTAGTTAATAGTAATAAATATTGAAAACGACCTCTAGCTAAGGTGTTTCGCGTAGAATGTGTGCCATGTATTGCCTTGAGAAAATTTACCTTTCAATTATGTAATTATTGTTAGTCAATGAGAAAACCTTGATGACACATTGTAATGGATTGTTCACATTAATATTATACAAGGTACGCGGTCCATCTTAGCGATTACTGAAGTTTAGGTACTATTACTTGGTTGTCTGAAAACTTTCCGACTTCAACATCAACATAACAGCACCCGTTAATATAAACTAACGAATGCTGTTGTGCATCTTTAATATTTCATTAGGCATAGGAAACAGTCTAGAAAAAAAATCGAACCTCCTCCATTTTTGAAGTCGGTTAGTAAAAAAAGGTCTTGCATCATCATTATTTCAGAAACTTTTCAGACCATCCACGTATTTATACACCACAGAAGTTGTTTTTGGACACTACGGGTAAAGATTTGAAAAAAGTAGCCGGTGGCTGATGGATGCGGACTATCGCGCAACGGGATGGGTGACGGACGCTCTTTGGCCTTCGCTTGGCAGTGGACGGCGATAGTTTCATAGTATGATAAGGGTAAGCAAACATGGGGTGGGACAACCACGCACGAAATGGCCGGCTCAACCGGAGTGATAACACGGCCTCACAGAAAACCGGTTTGAAACAGCGACTGCGCTTTGTTTCACCAAATGTTTCCCCAAACCCTACCCCCATTCTCTTCCCAATCACTCAAAGGCCGGCAACTCAATTGTGACGCCTCTGGTATTGCGGTATTCCATGGAAGGCTTTTTCGCTTGCCATTAGGCGATACGTCTGTATTAAGAAACTACCAGTGACTATGAACCCTTTAAATCAAGAGCCACAAGTACCCTTAGCCCTTACTTAGGGACAGTGGAACGTAGACCATTTTTTTTTTAATTCCCCGGTGTTTGCGGCGGGTTGGTGTGTCGTAATCGGACTGACTTAAAAGACACGGTGTACCACTCTGGGCCTGAGATAGGAGGAATCCAGAAACCGTTGTTAACCAGAAGTAACCTTGCTCACTTTGTAATGAATTTTGACATCAGTAAATACCATCTCAAATCTAAGCCAGAAGATTAACAGCCAGACAAAGGTCTCTCCAAGGTTTTCAATAACAGCCGATCCTGTGCTGCCCGCAACCAACGACTTCCTGCGTCCATTACAAAGTTGTCAGACTTTTACCACCATCACATCAATATCCTTTGATAGTCTACATAATATAAGACTTTCTTTAAAAAAAAGGAGGTTTTTGCCTTTTATTTGGTTGGGCAGACGGGTTTGAATCCATTTTCCATCTCTTTTCTACCAAGTCGGTTCTTAGCCCGTCATCCACGGTCGGAATGTTATAACTAAAATTTGCAAATCAATGACGTTTTTTATTCGTTCTCTCAGCACGTATTTAATTTTTAAATTAGTACTTATTGTCATTTGTACTTGGTATGTAATTATTCATTAACAGTCTCGATGATTTACGTCAATCTAAGGTTATTAAAAAGAACCAGTATCCGTTGTGACTTCACCTGCATGCATATTTATATTTCTTGTGCGGAACCCTAATTCTTTTTTCCATACTAAAAGTAGCTGAGAGGCGATACGTCTGCTGGTTTGCCCGCTTCTCCATAAGTCCTTCTTTTTACCCGACTACAGCCAAACCAAATGGTCATACTTTTGGCAGTATACGTATGTTACTCTGTAACGCCTAAGTTGCAGAACCGATTTTAATGAATGCATGTCAAAAAATTCGCATTAAACGCCCGAGCGTCATATGCTATGGACATTTTTATCAAAAGAATTTGTGTAGTCGGGTCATAGTTTTGTCAAAACTGTTACCTTTAACTACGTGGTAAATACAAAAGTAAGTTCTCAATATTATTTAACAAAACACAGTCAAACTTGTTGCCATGGTGGCCGAATACCACACACACTGAAGTTCGAATTAACATTTTTATATTCACATTAACAATGATAGCAATAACGACAGCCATTAAATCACGTAGTGTATAACGTTAACTCAATGTAATGTTTTCAATGTCGACAAACCTGTATGAGGCGCACTTTGCACGGTCCCGAGTGACACTTAAACATCGATCGAAATAATATATGTTTTTAACTACTGGACAATTATTCTGTTAATAAAAAAACGATCTGGAAGTTTCGCATCTTGTAATTATGGTTACAACTACGATCCTAAGACTCTGTTACTCCAGTTACAGATAAGTTATCTGACAGATAATGTGGCATGCCTTCCAAATAAATTGCGTCATACAATCAGACAGATAAGCCACCTAGAACTTATTTGTAACCGGTGAAACAGGGCCTAAGAATTGTATCGTGAAGGTACATAGCTTTTTACTTTCCTCAAGATACAGGTTACATCAAAAACAAAAATCTTCTTAAAAATCAGTGTATAAAACGTGAAGATTAAAGCCGAATTTAGACTGGTTCGAATATATTTTTAATTTTTGTACCACTAGTAGTCATAAAATTTACTGTTTTTCTCTAACATCTAGTTAGGATTTATTTTTAGAAAACTTATAAAACAAAAAATAACGATCAAAGTTCAGTCAAAGGATCAAAGTAAAGTCAGATATAAAATTTAAAATTATAGATTTTTTTGTGGATAGTTTCAAGATATAACCATTAAGTATATAATCGTATATTTATGATATGTTTCTGTGACCCATATACACTTAAAACATGATACAAAATATCGTCACAAATGAATACTCACATTATACTGTTCTCCCGCGTCGGGCACGTGCAATGATTCTATGCAGATAACGAAGTTGTCCTTCATGTAGCCCGGATTCTGGAACACATATATATGTATATATAAATATATAAATATTTCGAACATCTAACACACAACGGTTATTAGACAACTGATACAAATACATATATCCTATTTTTTTGTAAATACATATTATGCATAGAAAACGCCCAAACTCCGAAAGAAATATTTGCAGATCATGGAAACATTTGGTCTAACCCAGGCATCGAACCCGAGACCTCAAGCACAGCATCGTCGTCGTTGCTTTCATATCTTACAAATTTTTATTTTTATTTTGATCTTCTTAAATTCCCATCTTGTAATAAGGTGCTTGGTGATATCGGGTATGAGTTATTTCGAAAGTTATATTTAGTCACACTAGTATTAAAATATTAATGTGAAACTATATAAGAGTATTTGTATCATTGTAGACCAAATTTGATAAAATTTTGGTATGGATGTAGCTGACACAGTTGTTATTTAAAAAAAATTGTAGTAGTAGTAAAAATATTATTTTACATCAGGTAAAATAGGTACATAAAGGTGTGTACTCACCGTGAGCACGGTCCGGCAGTAAGGGTATGCGTTCCATGCTTCTTCGTGCACTTCTAATGAGCCCTTCGGCGCCAGCAGCCTGATGAATGCCGGTACTTTCGACGCCAAGTGGTAAATCTTGTATGTGTATTGACCTGAAGAGTATTTGCCACCTGTGGAAAATGGTAACGTTAGTAAGACAATAGATTACACAGTTACTTTTTTTTTGTAATAGGGGGCAAACGAGCAAACGTATCGCCTGATTGTAAGCGATTTCTGCCGCCCATGGACACCCGTAACACCAAAAGCATCACAAATGGATCTCCGGTATCCTCACTCACTCGGTGAAACATGGCGCAAGCACTGTTTCACACCGGTTTTGTGAAGCTGTAGCTGATCACTCCAGCCGAGCTGGTCCATTCATGTCAAAGCGTGGCTCTCCCTTACTTACTTACAGTACAGTCATCGTGATTCGGTTTAAAACTAGTAAAAAAATAGCTGTGATAATCTTCCAAGCCTGCCTCAATATTATTTGGAGTCGGATACTGGTTCAACCGGTGTTACCCGAATGTCGGTTTTTCCAAGGAGCGTTTGATATCAGACCCTGAAAGCCGAGAGTTTAACTAGTTTTCAATATATTTGAGGGCATTCTCAATAACGGTTGCCATTGAGTTCATGAGAACCGGGATTGACTGCTTAACATATTCTGCATTGCACGGATGTGAAATACCACCAAACTTCACAACTCCGGTCTCCGGGCTGCCTTGTAAGAAAAACACAATAATATTTTTGGCGGGACGACCCGAAAATCGAACACGAGACCTCTTGACCGGCATTCGCATACGCTAACCGCAAGACCAACGAGACATTCCCAGAAATAAATTGAATAAAATGTCGTATCTTTTGGAGTCCAAAAACATATCGTTATATTTTAATATAATCGTTGTCGATGTATTTTTAAATAATTTAAAGTGTGGCTTAAGAGCCAAAGAAATACCTCATAGTCCTCAAAATGACGTTGAATATTTTATACATACATAATTTAAAAAATATAGAAATCTTCGACAGTCGAAATCTAAAGCGATTAATTATAAAAGTTTCAAGAATTCCTGTCAATAAGAAATAAATACAATTAAGAACATACATGTATATTTTTATAAACAAGCATGTATGTTTTTAAAGTGGTTTTATACATTTGTCTACATATCATAAATCCATCAAGTTTCACGATGAATAAGATCATCACATTTTATCAAGTATATGGTTTACAGTATCATAAACTACTCAGATACGATAATATTCGAAATGATAAACTCACTATTAGTCCGTTCGCGTTAAGAAATTAGTGACGCACAATTCAAGCCCCGCATCAATACCAAAGCAAAGGGTAAACATTTATGGCGCGAACGCATTTCCACCGAGGAACGATTTTATTTATCTGTATTTTAACGACCTGGATTTGTATCGGCAGATGTTATCAGCTGTATAGGCAGATATTAATATCATCATCTTTCGATAACGTGAACGCCTACAGAGAGTTTATGATAAAATACGAATTACCGTGGGAGAGACATGCTACGTCACGAATAAGCCGGCTTAACCTGGGGGACACATGGTGATATACTAAGTGTGCAATTTACCAGACTCCAAACCTCCTTCTTCTTGACTCTAAGAAGTCTAGAGCATACCGTTATGAAATAAACCCTCACTAGACCATTGACACCTCACCACAATTGAAAGAAAGAAGGATATTTTCAAATCCAATCAAATTCAATCTTTAAAACCTGTGGCTATTTCAAATTTAATTCACTTAACTATAATTTGTTGTAAAGTACGAGGTTACAGGAAATCATTAGAAACAATCAAAAACGTAATTCGAGGTACACATGACATATTTTGGTAATTTAACTATGTATGTATGTGTAGCTTTTCAATTGAGCATTTTAACATTTCGTTTATTATACTCCGTTATTTATAGAATATAACAATTTGATACTTTATATTTTGAATGGTTCTAATGATAATATTAAGTTTAAAAAAATACGACCGATTCAACACTACATTAAAACAAATTGTGTTGTTCATTTCCTTTTTTTCCTACTCTTAGAGGTGGGATACCAACTTCTTTATTATTTAAGTGGAACCAAATACATACATAAAAAAACTATACATGTATTTATATTACTTGTCTAGTACCCATAATACAAACTCGGTTTAGTTTGGGACTAGATGGCGTTGTGTATTATAGAGTCACGTCTATTTCCCAGAGGGGTCAGCTGAGGCACTTGATCTTCGTGTACTACGATCCTGACACACTATTGCTGAATGTGAACGAATCGTAAATTCAAATTTCCATGAAATCACTGAAATAGGGTTGAAAAATATACACATTGGAAAGTATTCAGCTGAATTAAGAATCGATTTCTTTCTTTTCTATTTAATGTCCATTGTTACATAGAGGCTTTCAGTTGTATTTAGATACTTTTTGTATATATTGATTTCATATTTTTAATCTCCCAACAGTATCACAGGAGTACAAACATCACCCATTACTAAGTAGTTAAAAAGAAGCGTCATAAATTACTGTAAGACAAGGTTAACGTGTACGAAGTTTTTATAATTATATGGTAAAAATTAATAACCCAGATACTGTTATACTATAAGTATATAAAAGATCTCGGGACCTCGGGAAAGATCCTTTCGGATGTCTTATAATGTACTTTACCCGAATGAGACCCGCCCCTAAATAGGGTCGTGTCCGACAGCGCATACACTCCAGGCAATTTGTAGAGAGCGAAGGTGCAAACTTATTTTTGACCACATATTATGTACGTAACTATTTTTTTACTCCGTATGTCTTCGTATTTATTGTAGTATATATTTTTATATAACAGGTCGCCAACAAGCCTATTTATCGCCTGATGGTAAGCAATTACCGCCGGCCATGGACACCCGCAGCACCAAAGGCGTCACAAGTGAGTTGCCGGCCTTTGGGGATGGGACAAGGCCTCCCTCCATCCCCTGCCCCGGTTGGGGTATGTTCCTTCGGTATCCCCTCTCACTCGGTAAAACGCAGCGCAAAGATTGAGGGATTATGTGGGTTATAATACACGTTATATTCTCACTCATTTCCGACCCACCAAACGGTACACTGGTAGAGAATGCTTGTGGCATTGAATCGGTCTTTATAAATTTTGTGCATAAGTTAATAAATAAATAAAAAAAACTTCGTTTCACATTCCTATCCACACTTCTTCTAAATAATTGTCCCTGGCATTAACTATTTAAAAGGTAAAAATATTACTTCAAGAAACCAAGTATCAAATTGACCATTTTTCAAAAGAAAACAATACTTCCCTGAATGTAATCTTCTCCGAAAACTACGAAATAATCGTCTCGAGAGTAAAAGACCGTAATATGGATGCGATATTTTTTGTGGCAAAGCGTGTGAGGTCGCGAGTTTTTGACCCTGAGGGACAAATTCTAGGTCAAACGTGTTACGTCATGCCTATTACAACATCGTGAAGTGTTTGGATAATTTCGAGAATCAATAACAGCTAACGAGTGTTGCCAATGGTAATTTAGATAAAGGTTTGTTTGTTTTTCATCGGTCTAAATAGCCATGTTTGCCTAAGATTAATTTCCATTGCGATAGCGTTGATATAACTAAAAAATAGAGTTTTAGGTGATCAAGATAAGAACATGACAAACAAAGCATGGTATGGACAAGATTATAGAAATATTATGAGATTAAAGCAAATTCATGCTAGGACGCTCCCCAGAGGAAATGATTCGAACATAGTTAAATAACTGCCAATTCCGTACAGCGTAAGTGAAAAGCTTTCACACACACATATCTATCATGTTCAAATCTTGTACTTGAGAACTTCAGGAAGTATCCAACCGTTAAACTGCTGCTGCCCATACAGCGCCTGCCCGAAGTGAAGCGGGCGCCGTCTGATGGTTGACTCCCAATTTTGACAACGTGGTGCCACTCTGAGCCTGAGAATTGAAGGATCCAGAATCTGCTCATATTAACACATCCAGAACCCCCCCCCTTTGCCTACCCGCACTGGAACGTGCACGATGGATGGTTGACTCTCAATTTAGACGACGTACAGCACACGTGTACGTCGCCTCCGCGCGGCAGGCCTCTGAAGGGGAAAATCCGTACCGAACATCCGCGGCCACTCAGGGCGGCATGAGACGGTCCTTGGGTAACCTCACTCAAGCAGCAAAAAACAAGGAAAAACACTGTATAACACTAGATATCTGCGAGGCTTTGGTACCGATCCGGTCGAGTCGGTCACGGTAAATACAAGTATAATACTAATAGGTGATTCATACATTTCAGCATTTACGAGAATAACATTATAGCTTTAGCAGAAATCGGCAATTTATAATTACAAGCGATTGTCAGTAAATGTTTTGACAATTTATTTTTGGCATTAAGGATAGCAACAATGATTTTCAAATTGAAGGTCATGCTAGATTACAATTCAAGTTTTAAGTAAATGGTGTCGTGGACGATCTGCTCAAAGTTTTTTAAATAGATTTAGTTCAGAACAAAGGCACAGCTGTGCAAACTGTTTTGTTGCGTCACAATGTATAACAGCTAGAAAAACTAGTGTATTTGCTTATAATGGCAAGCTGTTTTGACTACATTTTGTATTCGTACATATTGTGTATTACTTTTTGCAGTTGTATGATGGTGTCTTTACATTGATGGTTGAAGTCATCTTTTATTTTCATGACCTAATGTGACCTTAATACCAGACAGGTTTTTATATGTATTTTAATTTTTTCGTTATGAGGCTGATCAGGCCTGACGACATAATTTTATTAAAAAAGCTATTATTGCTAGATAAGGCTCGAAAGACCATCATAAACATTACCCTCCGTCTGACGCAGTCGGGTAACAAGTTACGAATTGTTTAAAAAAAACACTGCTTATATTTTATCTATTTTGATTTACCCTGTGTCGCTCTCACGGTGTATTTTTATGTGATATAATAGTTGACGAATCTATTGACACCAGTCACATAAAAATACTATAAGAAGTTTACGCTCTAGGGCGTGCCAAAGAAATATACATACATTCAAATATATATACATACAAACACTCAAAAAACATAACTCTTCTTCTTGCAGTCGGGTAAAAAGCAGGACCATAACACTTTGGAAAAAATTACCTAATAAATAAAAATAAAAAGTTTGATTTGGCGTCATTGTTATTAAGATAAATTATCTAAAAATATATTTAATTTGGCTTTGGCTTGCTTTTGCGAGCAGTAAGCATTCTTGACGAGAACCCATAAGTAAGAAGCAATATCGAAGTCGAACTAAGAAAACCACACGCAAACCTAATTAGCGCCAAGAGAGGCAAGTTACAACGGTTCCACATATTACCTATACACCTGGACGCTTCACTGCTTTACGAAGTATCAGAAGAGTAGCAAGTTATTCTAAAACTAAGAAAACTGGCTAGCAGTCCCTTGTAGAATTAATAGGATTCTAAAATATATGATTTCGAGTTACATGATGGTAATAAATATTTAAACTAGATAACGTGATAACATTTAACCATACAATTAATGCTAAAAAATTCTTTACACAAATACGTTTAATAAGGTTTCCATCGTTCATCCATCCGACAATATCTATTCGAAGACGGAAATGTAAAACGCGATCGTGCCTCCTTTCTGGTGCGATTGTGTCCACTTTCTGGTACGATTATGTCCACTTTCTGATACGATTGTGTCCACTTTCTGGAACGATTGTGTACACTTTTTGACGCGATTGCTTTCACTTTTAGCGAGTCGTGACCTTGTGCACTAAGTGTTTAGAACATCCTTTTTTATCGCAATACGTTTAATTTACTGCATAATTATTTAATTTTTGTTATATTAGGTAGATTGTCTACGTAATTTATTAAACAAAAAATGTTTGTATATTTAATCTGCTGGACAAACATTTGAATAGGAGTTACTTGAGGTTTATTTTTACAAAACAAGCGAATACAATGAGGAATTTGCCTGCTAAGGCTTAGAAATACAAAGTTTCTTTTAATTGAATCATAAAGAACGTTTTATTTGTTAGTTTTTTCTGTGATTGTAACGAAATTTTAAATATATATAATTTGAATACAACAAATAGTGACGTCAGAATTTATTATTTTACACTTTTTATGATGATTATTTCAAGGACCTGTGTCTAGGCAGTGGACATCAGTGGGCCTAGTGATGTTAATAATTTCTTAGAATCTCTGTTGAAAAACCTGCCTGGTTTGTCTAGCGGTTCGAGTATGCGGCTGTCAATCAAGAGATCTCGAGTTGTATTCCGAGGTCGGGCCAAAAAGTGTTGTTAGGTATGAAGTTGGAAAGCACGTTAACTCGTAGGTCTGGGTTGTGATGAACATCTATGGCAATCGTTATCGGGAAGTTAAAGACCTCAAATATACCAAAAACTAGTTAAACCTGCGAATTCAGTTCGCCCTCAGTTGCGAAGCTCCGTTGTCAGTCGCTCCGTGGAAAAACTAATATTCAAATAAAACTCGTGGAACTAGAAGGCGACCCCAAATAATCTTGGTATAATAAAGGCTAGGAAGAAGAAGATAAGTTTCATGTAAAATAATGACGTTGAAAAGCCGGCTAAGTCCCGAAGTAATGAAGTTCATTGGGTCCGTCGATCTCTTAATGGAAAGGTAATTTCTATCTTGGTGAATATATATTTCATTATCGCTACATTTAAATAAATGTGTCCTTAAAGTATGAAATTTAAAGAGGTCAATCGATCGTAGTTTACTAATATTCTTCAAAACTTAAAGGTTTTAATGCTAATGCAATACTAATACTATAAAGTTTGTTTGAACGCGCTAATCTCAGGAATTACTGATTCGAAATGTAAAGTTATTTGGTGTTGGATAATACATTCATCGGGGTAGGTTATTGGTTATTTAAACATCAAGTTAAGACAAATAGGAACTCACTATTAATGGAAAAAGTTGCAAAAACAGTGCAAATTTCTACTTATTTAGAAGAAACTCAGACAAAATTGCGTGGAGCAGATCGTACATTCATATGAAATTTTGCATTGGAGGTTAAAAACGAAATGAAATATTTTACATAATTAAATTTCGTCAACTATTTTTTCGAAATTCTACTGCGCCAAGTATTGTGGGTTCAAATCCCACATGGTACAACACTTTCTGAGATCTGCAAATTGTCATTTGTGTCCGTGTCATGGGTATTTGTAAAGTCTCCGGCGCCACTAGTTGTCTTTTTAATAAACAAAAATAAAAGAATAAAATAAACAAAAATTTAATAAAAAAATAAAAGAAATAATATCTACATTACACTCAACACTAACTACTTACGTTGTCACGTACACTAGCAAAATAATTAAAAATGAAATCAATACAAGTAACTACATATTTTAAGGTTTTAGCATTATTCGTTATATTTGCAAAACTATAACCCAGTCAAGCGAGCTTTAAATTGGCTGGAAAAGTCACTCATTATTACAAACTTTGAGGGTTCTAACCGAACAAGAAATAGTTTTAATAAAATGTATAAAGCCTATGTGACCCGGGTTATTATCGTATCAGTAATTTAGGCGCTACGGTGAAGCATACAACATACATGGACTGCCAAAAATATTAGGTAGTCCATTTGGCATTGTTTGACACTTTATTTTTTATATTAGGTCGTTACAGAATGGAACCTCATGTCTGGGAGCTCGATGAAGGAACGAAGATTTCAATTAACCATATTTAATCAATGAATTATTCCACTCCAATGGGAGTTTTAGGATCACATCATAATAACAACTTTCCAAATTCGACTGCTGGACATAAGCCTCTCCTCTTAATTTTGACTATGTGTTCTGAGATTGTGTTTTTAACCCTCAACGCAAAATGTTTTAACTCTGACGTCGATGTCTGTGTGTGTGTCTGTCTGTGGCTTCGTAGTTTTCAAATTGATGATTTTTGAGCCTACCAAAGTGACTCTACTCTACTTGATGAAAAGCATGAGCAGAATCCAAAACGTCGTGAGCATACTCATTGTCAATAGATGCAATGCAACAATTTAACCCCACACTATGGCGGCCTATTGAAGTGTTGTATCATTGGGCCTCCGGTCTCGCATTCACCAACGAAACACGATAACACGAATGCTGTCATTTTAGGTTTATCCTCTGTACAGTACAGCTGGTTCTTGCTAAAATCATATCGTGGAATACTACCACCACTCTCAATTAAGCACTTCCGTAGGACAGGCTTATGTCCACTAGCACTATTAAAACTGTCTGTGTGAGATGTAACACAATCTAATAATTTTAAAATGAGACTGTGGTGACGATACTTCTATAGCAGAATAATATACGTAACTAGCGTGGATGAAATGAATTCAACTCGGAAATACGATAAAGATATTGCGATATTGTACCGGGTTGATTGCAAGCAGGGCAGAAATTACAATCTGGAGAACTTGAATTTGCATCCACACCAGCTTTTGACGGCGATGCTAAAAATAAAAATAAATAATGATGAATGATTTCTTTCTTAGATAAATCTTAGACACGTTAGTATCATGCTTTGAGCGCCTTTTGGCAGGTTCTATACGAGTGAAATTAACGATTAACAGAATTGAAAAAAAAAAGGTTCAAACGAAATGACACATGATTGTTTCCGATAGATATATCTATAAAATAATTGTATGATAAGGCTTGCTAGCCTTTATTATTCACGTGATGTTTCCTCGGAGAGCATGCTGTTATAACAAGTATGAAACACCGCCAATCTATCATGCTCCGTGCTGTTATTAAGAATTTCTTGTAATAAAAATCAATTACCAATTTTAGCCCGACTCGGGAATCGAACCCAAAACCTCTTTCGAATATCGGCAACCGCATACGCTTACCGCTAGTGGTAACGACCAACTATGTTTCTGAGTGTACACTAGCTTACCAAAGCAACCTCGTCCGCGTCTCTCATTGTCGCTACTTTTGATCGTATGATATTTTAATACTTACATAACAACCTTCCTCGATAACTGGGCTATCTAACACTGAAATAATTTTTCAAATCGGATCAGTACTTCCTGAGATAAGCGCGTTCAACCAAGCAAACTCTTCAGATTTATAACATTGTTATAAGTATACTCGTCGATGTAGGCAGTCGGTTGCTCTAGCTCTGTTTAGTTTGGGTCCAGATGGCGTAAGAAAGCGGTTCCCGGATCCCTCCCGTCTCAGGCGCAGAGTGGCACACCGTGTGGTTTTAGTCGGTTCGATTCCGACACACCGCCCCGCCGTAAACCCCGGTGGGGTGAAGGCCCGAGGGGGTTTCCAGAAGTAAAAAAAAAGAAAAGCTCTGTTTAGTTTAGGATCAGGCGACCGTATGTTAAGTAGTAGTACTTCAACTTATCAATATAATAAGTATGTACTGGCGATAAAAATAATTTAACAGGACGATTAAACCAAGATACAAAGGTCAATAGGGTGACGTCATACGATGCAATTGACTTCACATCTGCATGTTCTATTGTTGTAGTGCCAATCGTTCTCTATATAAGGCTCGCTTTTTTTCATTTCGAGTTTGAATCATTAGCTTATCGCGGTCCACTGCTTGAAGTAGGCCTCTCCGTTAGCCTGTCTTTCAAGCAAATATTTTAAGTCACTTATGGAATTTTGCACGAATCCTACTAGGTGCAAATATTTGAAAACACTGGTCCATATGCATTGATTTGTCCGTTTTGTTTATTTGTATATAATATATATTTATTTAATAACTTTGAACAAAAATATTTAATAATATTCCAAGCAGGTTTAAACTTAAATGAGTAATGTACGGATATTGCGATATCTTGATCTCATTCCGTAAACGGATGTGGATGACAAAACTATATCACGTCACTATCGTGGTGTACACGAAGTATGTAGAATTTACGTGGTGATGGAAAATATTAGATTATATACAACTACCGACTCGGGTCTCCCCACGTAACTCTTTGAAATAGCCATGATGACAGTAACCAAGAACCACTAAAATTATGTATTTATCTGATGAAATGGGGTACATAAAGTATAACAAGTAATGAATTATTTAAAAAAACCCCATAAAACATATAAGTTATATGTATTAGTAATCACCATTAAAAATTCTTTATTTTGATACCACACTTGATGTATTTTGAAATCATTTTTTTGAGACTACTTTTTGGCTCCAAAAATCTTTAACTTAGTTTTTTTTATTTTGATGTACCCAGTGTCACTCTCACGACTAAGACGTATCTATTGACACCACTCACATTAAAATACGACAAGCCGTTTAGGCTCTAGGACGTGCTAAAAAAATTTATATACATACATACATACATTCGAGAACATAACCGTCTTTCTTTCGCAGTCGGGTAAAAATCTTATTTATTTTCATATTTAGAGCAAGTCAACAAGAATAAAAACATAAAATACACCAATCCACTAAATATGTTAAGTTGAACAATCGGAGTGAGTTACGTCACTTATGTATAAAAGTCACTTTGTTCGGATATAATCGACAATCACTTTACTGTTTTTAAGAGTTAAAATTGATACTGGTTGACAAATAGTGACGTCGCGTCTGTCATAAACAGACGTCATGACACCACCGTGCGTTTTAGTGTGAATTTTAAACTAAAAATTTAAATCGCAATATTTTTCCTACTAAAACTTTATTTTGTAGAATTATAACTGTTTTTGACAATACGAGATACTTCCGAACATCGTAAAACAGATTTTCAAAATTAGTCATCATGCCTATTCTTAGATTCTACGAATCCTGTATAATAAATAAGACTGCATTACATTCCGTTGAGTAATTTAAAACATCTAAGCAAGCACACGGCGGCTGTATGATTCTGTATCGTGTTAAGTATAAGTCTGATATTAAACCAAATCAACTTTTATTCAAGCTGCCATACACAACGGCGACTAGACTTTTATATAAAGTAAAGATATTATCATCATGACAAACGCATGATACCGTTTAACTTTAGGCCTTCTTTTGTCAAGGAATAATACAATGGGGCAAACGAGCAGACGTATCGCTGATGGTAAGTGATTACCGCCGCCCATGGACACCCGCAACACCAGAAGCGTCAGAAGTACGTTGTCGGCCTTTTGTATGAGGGAGATGGAGATAGGGGTCGAGCGATGGGGGCAGGGGTATGGGCCTCCGGTATCCTCACTCACTCGGCGAAACAGCGCAGGTGCCTTTTCACACCGGTTTTCTGTGAGGCCGTGGTATCCCTCTGGTCAGCCCATGTATGCCGAAGCGTGGCTCTCCCATCACATTGTGGATGCCCAGGATGGCGTGCCAGTTGAGGAATAACCTAACATTTTTTCTGCTTCATGCTTAGGCAAGTTTTATTTAGATAATAAAACTTAAAACTCATACTTCTTCAGTGTACTCTCTACCAGAAATTAAAAGATCTAAAATATTTTATTATATACTCATCTACGTAAGGACTTTAAATAGTAGTAGAAAAGTGATGTTAGCCCATGAAACGAAACAGTCGTGAGAGTCTAACAAACGTACATAAAACAGACACAAAGAGCACCCGGCCTTAGAACACCCATTCGTGTATCATTCAAAAAGGCAGCACAGTAAGAAGCTGCAAGGTAACCGCTTAAACCAGTATGCCACTCATGCGGTATTGACAATCCTATAGATGAGATAAGCGCATCTGCAGCATCATTCTATTAATATCGGTAAGTATGATTATATCGTTATCATCATCATTTGTTAAAGAGCTACGCTTTTGTCGATGCATCTTTATCCAGCTCTCCTTATTAAGACCCGTTTCTTTGTCGTCCTTATACGTCGCAACCGTCACATTTTCCTTAATCTGATCTACACAACTTTACTTCGGTCTTCCTCTCTTTGCTTCTATTTTTCCTTTGATTATATTTTAATTAACCAAAATTGTTTTCTCGGCGACTGACTTAGCAAACGACCCGAGGATTTCCATATGGGTCACTACTCATCGATAAATCTATTTTCAGACCGGTTCCAAAATATCGCAAGTCGATCGCTAGCACCAAATGTTGGATCTCATCAAGATTCTGAACTTTGCAGCAAAAAATTTAAGAAGCAGAAGTTTTGTACAGAACATGCAGTATGCATGTTCCACAATAGTGTCTAATTTGCTTAACCGATAAATATGAGGTGACATCAGATTCATCATCATCATAGATCAGAGAAAAATGATCCGGGTAACATAGGCTATTTTATCAAAAGTTTTACGCAGTTGGGTTATAGTTTTGAAACTTTTTTTGTTAAAAACGTCGACTAAAAAGTGTTTTTGCCTGAGTTTATTATATTACAGTTCACCTGATATTCAGTGACGATCGTTTTTCATGGATACTTACAACCCGAGTTAAAAGATCTGCAGTTTATGTGACTTCACCCAGAATTGGGTAGGAGGGATTTTCCGTGAATTGCAACAAAGAATTGCTTAACAGACGGTTTTCGGTTTCACTTCGAACAATATAATACTCTCACGGTTGTAATAATACAGACCAGACACGGTGGTACAGTGGACTTTGAGTCCACAGGTTCGTTGGTTTAAATCTGGCTCGAAGGGCCAGTAAATGTACGATTATACATTTGTAGACGTCGTGGAGTGCGAGTAAAAGATTTATCAGTCAGTAATAGTTTTTAATGTAATTAGCTATACACGTAAACCTCGACTGTTATTTCCTCTAATCTTAGTTATGCTGTCGTCGATTGCACACTCGTTATTGTCTAATTACGCGCTCACAATATTATTGACATGAGACGAGGCGGTGGAGTGGGGAACGCACCGTCAGCAAAATATATGTAGTGTGAAACTGTACAAGCCTTAAATAATGTTTGTCTCATCTACGTCTAAACCTGGGATGTGATTTTTTGTACATGGCACTGTCCTGTTTTCTCTCCGGGGGTATCGTAAGAGGCAACAAAGGAAACTGTAGGACAACAGAAGTTCTAAAAGAAAAACTTAAACCAGACCGTTCGATCGTGGTAAAAATAGACTAAACCCCCTTACCCCTCCCCAAGGAGTAAAACGAAGTTATAGTAGTATTCACAATATTCAGTTACTACTTGAATACAGTAGGCGTTAATTGTACTAAATGTATGTTGATGAATGTGGGAGTGCTGAGAATTGAGAGTAGATTGGTAATTGATGGAATTGAAGAGAGTCGTGAAACATGTTTCGGTATATAATAAACGTTAAATGCGTCCACTAACCTACATTTGATTAAGGCGTAGGAAGACGATTTAGCTCTGCACTGACTCTATTTTAGACGCAAAGGTCAATCAAGACAAGCAGATAATGTAATCTTTTAATGACTTGAAGTTATATATTACTAGCTTTTGTCCTTGGCTTTACCCGCGTGAATGTCTGGCGTTTATAGCGATAAAAAGCCTATGTCCTTCCTCAAGAATCAAAGTATTTCCAAGTCAAAATGTTAATAAAATCCGTGTACAAGTTTGTCACGAAAGTGTAACAGACAGAGTTGCTTTCGAATTTATGATATTGTTTTAGTATGGAAGTATTAACTCTTCACTGTAATCCACTTCCCTTTTTCACCCTTATAAAAAGGCAAGTAAAACTTGTTAAGTAAAACAGCATTTCAGTTTCGAAATCAGACTATTCTTGGCATATCACTTACCGAGTAGAGGGTAGTCTTTGAAAGGTTCATTCTTTATGACCTCGATGCCTTCACCGCCACCGGTCTCGTTTTTCGATACTTCAGCCACGCAGTATAATTGAGCCACTTGGTACTGGAACAAGAATACATCTATTTAATACATTATTGGACTGGCAAATGAAACGTGTCCTTCATTACACGTTTAAACGGCAGGTTCTCTAGAAGTTAGTATAGAATACTGGGATATGACGTCGTTTAGATTTTTGTTAATTGATTCCTTTAACATTCTGAGCAAACTATTATTTTTGATTGTTTAAGTAAAGAATTAACACTTGATTTTGACATGTACACGTGCGTAGACGCGCAGTTAAGGGTTCCATAGCACATTAAACTTGATTTTTCGTACTGGGTCGGACATATTAAGTTGGTCCGGTACCCACTTGCACTTGCATATATGTGAAGATATAGTGTGAATTTTTAAACACCCCTTACCTAATACTCCTACCCCTCCTAACAAGTACCAATACTTGCAAGGCGTGGTCCTTGTTGGATGGGACTAAAATTACGTTACGTGACGTTTAATACACCTCTGGCTGCCCCCTTTAACTACATGACATGCGTGTATGTATATAAGATTACACTTCTTTTACGATGAAAATTTATGATCTTATCCAAAATCGAAACCCAATCATATATGACCAAGCGTAGTAGAAGTTTAACATTCTTAGATGGAAACCTTACACAAAAATAAATCACTTACACACATACAACTTGAATATGCCTACGTAAATTAGTAGAAACATAAAATTATTTCACGTGTTCATATCGCGAAGCCTTTGAAAGGTGAGATTTTGCCGTTTCACTTGAAGACGAGGAGGCGTTAGTTTTAATTGGGTAAAGTTAGCAAATTATGAAATACTACGTTTTGTAAACAGAGAGCATTGAACGTCGAAAACGTCACTGCGAATTTATACTGGCGTTTATGACCTTCTTTAACTTCTTGGACCCACAGTGTGAATCTTAAATGCACTGATGATACAGTGGTTTAAACGGTGTCCTTGACTGATAGCCTCAATCCAGCAATTTGTTTTTTTTCCGAGCATTTTTCCTAAACTAGGTCGAGGTCGCTTTAAATGGATTACGATACAGCTGAACTTCAATTTTTAAGAGAATGAATGTATTTGTAAAGTCCCTCACGATACGGTATGTTCTTAGAGCGGGAGTTCCTTTTAAAAACATGGTCTCTCAGGGGTTAAAAACTCATAAATTCCCTTAAAAAAATTAATACTAAAATAGTATAATCCAAAGGTTGTCGATGGACTGACTTCAGTTTAAAACTTCTCACCTCACACTAACTCAAATGCGCTGTGGGCGCATTTGAGTTATGAGCATGAAGAATTATGATATCGAATAATTATCATGTTTCTATGTATAATATGTATGTATTTACAAAAAAATATATATATGTATTTATATCAGTTTTCTAGTACCCATAACATTAAGGCGCTCATAGCCCAGTTGCACTCGGTGATTAGAAACAATCATCGAGGGTAAGCAACGATGGCGCGGTCAGTACCCGGATGGGTGACCGCTGGTGGCATGTTACCATGAGCGTCTCCGTGATTCGGAGGTCACGTTAAGCAGTCGGTTCCGGTTGTTATCATACGATAACAGTCGTGAAGCTTAGTTGGAGGCCTTCGGGCGGCTTAAAAACATCCAACGGCAAGATTTACGTAGCCACAACGTATTCTTGCCAGTCTCCAACCCGCACTTGGCCAGCGTGGGGACGTATGGCCTTAACCCTCTCCTGAGAGGAGACCCGAGCCCAGCAGTGTGATATTATGGGTTGTTGTTTGTTTTGTTTGTTTTTACCTATAACACAAGCTCTGCTTAGCTTAGGACCAAATGGCGTTGCGTGTAAGATGTCTGCAACATTTATTATTTATCATTCCTTAAAACTACACAATTAGTTATGGCAATTTTCCTCAAAATGGTCTAAAGAGGAAGTATAAGCTACGTAATAAGTTTTTTTTAAATCGGTTCACATATGACGCAAGCTCTAGAGGTAACAAAACCAAATAAAATACTATCAAGTTGAGAACCTCCTTAGTGTTTTTAAAATCTAAAGTAAATTTGTTATACTGCGAAGAAAATGAGATGACATTATGCTTTAATAGCGTTTTAAAGAAAATTCAATGTTAACGAACTAACAATAGTCGATTAGTTTAAAATGAGCGTCTAATTTTAGACGGTACACGCTAAAATCGCAAATTGCATAATATCTATTTATATACTAGTATAGTTCATTCCGGCAGTTAATCGTAGCCGAGTAAACATTAAGGCGTGCATATCGAGAAACATGTGTTAGTTTTTTATCCGTAACATAAAAAAATATAATTTCATAAGCATATATTCATAAACAAGTTGAACTTGTTTTACCATGAGAGAGCCACGTTTCGGCATGATTGCGTCGGCTCGGCCGAAGTGATACCACGGACTCACAGAAAATCGGTGTGACTGAACCCGGAGACAATGCGCTTGCGCTGTTATCAACAGGGCGAGTGAGGATACCGCAGTCCCATACCCCAAAGCCCTCCCCCCCATCCCCTTCCTATCCCGTAAAGGCCGGCAACGCACTTGAGAACCTCTGGTGTTGCGTAATCGCTTACCATCAGGCAATAAGTCTGGTTTTTGCCCACTTCCATAAAAAAAAAATCGGTTATCGCGGTAGAGAGTAACCATGTACTTCCTCAAGAATCAAAGAATCTCTCATCGGAATCTATGCAGCGCTTTAGACTTGAAAGACTAACCGACAGTTCAAATTTATAATATTTGTATGGAAAGTATGGATGTTTTGTACATGTCGGTATGTACGGTGCGTGTTCACCTTTGAGCTGGTAAGTGTCATCATCTCTATACATCCCCAGGGTGTCGTAAGAACCGACTGAAGGAACTTTAGGTTCAGGGCCAAAGAATCGACTAAAAACACAAAGCATCGTGCCTCTCTAGACCTGAGATCCCCTCCTAGATCTGGGAACTGCTGCTATAGCAACATTGTTTTAACTGGCCAGCCAAAATGAGAAAGTAGCACAAAATCTCCTTTTTAAAGGGAGATCTCTTCTTATATAGGAGGTTTGAGGATGCCCAGCAGTGGGCTAGCCAAGATTTGTTCATGATGATGATTAGTATTTTAGTCGTAAACCTTCTCAAGTTATTAGTAATAAATAAAAAAATCATAATATCGTGTTACGTTCAGCGCGTAACATTAGCCAATGGTGCTACTGAAAACTTGAAACCAAGGCTTTTGGCCAAGGACGTATCGTCTCAGTGCTCAAAGTTGGTAACAGACCACAACAACTGTGGTCTGTGTAAATATTAGAAAGTACGTTGGTACCAGCTGCTGCAACATACAGTGTTGTAATAGCGACTCTGATATTTAGGCTATGTGTTCGTTTGGGATTAAATCTCTGATATTATTGTGAGATCTTTTAGAATTGCTTGCCTTGAATGTCAAAATGCAATCTATACTAATATTATAAAGCTAAAGAGTTTGTTATTTTGGTTTAAATTGCTAATCTCAGGAAGTATAGGGGCCAATTTAAAAAAATCTTAGATCATCATCATGTTGTGCCAAAAGGAAGTATCAATTAAAAATGTTTTGAAAACGGGAAAAATTATTCCATTCGAGCGTTTCACAAAAACAATGTATCGAATTGACCCTCTTTAAAAGGTCCAACAAAACAAGTTATTAACTATTAAAAAAAAACACTACGTATATTTTTTTTATTTTAAATATGTTTAGACATTTTAACACACAACGCCATCTAGTCCCAAACTAAGCATAGCTTGTACTATGGGTACTAGACAACTGATGTTAATACTTATATACTTTTTTTTTGTAAATACATACATATTATACATAGAAAATACCCAAACTCCGAAACAAATATTTGCAGATCATACGAACATTTGGTCCGACTCAGGAATCGAACCCGAGACCTCTTGCACAGCAGTCGCATTCGCTACCACTACGCCACAGAGGCAGTCGTGTTTTTTTTTTAATATTGATGTACCCAGTCTCACGGCTAAGACGAATCTATTGACACCATTAACATAAAAATACGACAAGATGCCATTTAGGCTCTAGAGGGTGCCAAAGAAATATACACCCTCTTTCTTTCGCAGTCGGGTAAAAAGTCCGCGACAACATACGAGTATATCTTTTTTTTTATGAGAAACAATTTGTTAACGCTGTTCTATGTTACGGATAATAGATGTAGACGATTAGCTTGATGTATGAATAGGTAAATTAACTTTAATATCACTGATTTAATAATAACATCATTAGGAACTGTGACAAGCTGTATCCTTCAATCCCAAACTACCCTACTTTTTCTAGAAACTTTTTCAATTAGCATCAACAGGAAGTAAGTGTACCTTCATTTCTTTTAGGTGTTTATAAAAAAAAAAGGATTTGAGAATCTCTTCTTAAGTTCTCTTTTGTACAAGCATTATGTAAAGTTGTTATGCATTTTTTTTGAAACACAAACTATATTCTTATTATATAACACATAAAAGTAGGTATAGTGTATGCGCCTATGTAGTCACATCAATAGGTACCCCATACATGCATTCACTCACTCACTCACTTATATATAGACGTACAGTCTCGTACGCAAAACAGTATTATTGAGAAAACCGCCGGCGAGAGTAGACGTGTGTGCAAGTCTACGTAAAGTACATCCCCAAAGGGAGGATGCTACAGTAGGGATTTCCAAAATTGCGGACAAACATCGAACAGAACAGTAACTTCTGCCGACAAACTGTCCTACAGTTTGGCAGACTTAAGACTGTAACATATGTAATTTAAGTCAAAATAAATAAAAAAAAGAAAAAAAAGACCATGATTATATTGTGGCGACTTCCACATAGAGCGCAACAACAAAAAATATATAACAGCGCCATCTACCGAAGAAACATCGAACTACGGAGCAACGAAGAAAAACTAAGAAACTACCAATCCTAAATCGCGCAATAGAAGTTCTCGCGCCGATTAACATATATACAACTTCCCAACATCAACCGTTGGGCAGTGGCCCGCCAGGCGTGATCACCTCGCCTGGTCGGAGGATCCTACCTTTGTGTTGGGGGAATATGTGACCCGTTCCCCCACAATATGTAAGAAGTTAAAACGACCGAAGGTCGCCAATCATCGTATTTAGTTTTAGGCCTATTATTATTTGCAGTGGACGGCAGTAGGCTGTAGAATGAGAGTTAAAACGAATTCTGAATATAGTGAGGGTAGAAAACTAATAACATGCTTTATAATCCCTTAACTATGAATCTAGAATTAAGGATAAGAATTTTAAGTTTCTTTTCACTTAGTATTCTGAACATACATTTAAGAAAGAACATTTACTGCGTAACCAAGTTAAAGTCTTTTAAAAGAGATATTTTCTTGAAAATAATTTGGTTAGTATGCATAGCACGAAAATTTAATAAATAACAATGTTATTGTCCTGTCCACACTTTCATATGAAATTAAACTAACAGGACACAATTTTTACCCGACTGTGGTGAGGGCAAAAGGAAAGCTAACAATAGTTTTAGATCTTTCTATGTACACTGGAGTGTAGCGAAAAAACTACTGAATGTATGACTTATCAATTAATTGATAGTTAATTAAATGGTCTCTTTTTTCACTTATAAATTTTGACGTAATCGTGCTATAGTTTTAAGGTTTCTTTTATTTTTTATAAAATGGCCAATGGTCCCGCTAGACAGTTGCTGCAAATCCCATGAACTAAACCCTCTAAAGATACAGTTTACGTATTTCAAAGGTTGCCCATATGTTTCCCTTCTGAGTAAAATCCTTTTCGCCGGCCATAAATCTTCATAATGAAACGGTGTCCGGCTACAGTTATTTAGAATGCTTAACCATTTTCACGAGATTTTCGCAGTTCCCGCACGATTAATTATTTAAGCAAAATGTAGGATACCAAATGAGGCCAGGATCAGCTGTCCTGTTGGTGTAGTGTTTAGTAACTCTTGCTGTTAAGTCTGAGGTTATGGATCCACCGTAAATTTTCACCGAGGACAAATAAACGTGTGATGAATCAAACGCTCTATCTGATTGTACAGGCTTTCCTTGTTTGGTGTCGAACAGCCGCGTGTGAAAACTGTGACGTACCATACTGTGCCATTGACGCTTGCTCGTTTGCCGACCTAATGATACGTAGCGTAATAAAGTACACAACTTTATGAGTTTAATTTATTTATTTATTTCTTACACACGCAATAATAATCTATGGCAAGTAAAAATACCAGTTAAACATTGAAATGCAACATCATGAACAACCAATATATTTTTTTTTAACATAAAAACAACACACCAATACAACAATTATATGAGGACTGGTGTCCGAATTAGACGTGAGTCTGTAGCTCAGAACACCAGGCACTCACCCCGCTGACACATAACTCAGCTGTTTGTAAAGTTACGATAAAGTTTCTCTGAATAACACAGATATTGCGGCCAAAATAAAGCAAAAGAAAACCAATGCAAAATAACAGACAAAGAGAAATAAATAGAATAATGCTAATAGCATTATTTATGCATGCTATACGCGTTGCAAGGGAAAAACTCAATCGTAATCAATGTCAAAATCTGCGCATGTACCTTTCCATAGACTCAAATAGTAAATTAAATAAATAATTCCTTACGTGATATTATAGGTCCAGGAAGTAACATACATTTAGTCGTGGTACAGTCCTACTTTAGCACAAAAGGGTTACAGAAAACCACTGTTAAATATTTATCTGGTGGCGGAGGTTAGTAACTCAGAAGCTCAGTAAAGTAGAAGAGAACCACCGACCACGGGACTTAAGAGTTGCCATGTTCATCGGAGCTTATTTGCCGGAAAACTATTCAGCAGGGATTGTGGAGTTACATTGGCAACACTTTCTTGGAAGTTCTTTGTAAAAAAATGACCAGTGACTGGGTCGCTTGCATTTTTGTGTTCCGCCTGGTCCAAGGGTTACTGCGACCGTCACTAAGAGGTGTTTGGTCACATATATATCTTAAACGCCACATTTCAATAGAGAATAAGACTTTTTTAAATTTATTAACATTAAAAAGAAAACCTACCCTAATTCCTTTCTCATAAAATTCAATTTTATACATATTAGCTTTTGCCCGCGGCTCCGTCTGCGTGTTTGTTGGTTATTGCAAAAAATGGTCGCCTGTCTTTTCTCAAAATCAAAAGTACCTATTACCTTGCTAAATTTCATTGAAATCGATGCATCGATTTGGCCGTGAAGGCGTGACAGACAGAATTACTTTCGCATTTATAACATAAGTATGGATTTACGGACGCAACCTGTCCGATACCTAATCATGCGGAGAGCGGACATTGAAACTAAACTGTGGCAACACAGTTCTTCTTAAGCAAAAACTTGTTACATCTAATAATTACCTAATTTGTTAACTAGCATCATTTAACAGAGACATGTCAATATTTGACATTTTTATTACTTCTATAAACAGAATAACTTGGTTATTGCATCATTTCACACGCCTTGTTTATGATGTAATACCTAACTCCAAAAAAAAGATTTCATTAGAATTGTTTTTATATTAGTTACATCATAGTTATGTAACTGAAATCATTTTTGCTATTGAAAAACGAAATAACACGCGTAAAAATATCGTTTGTTTTAATTGAAACCTTATTTTATATGAACAGAAAGTACCTTTCCCTAATATATTTAGCTTCTACCACATTGCACTACTACTACAGTACGAAGCCAAGGTCGAAGTAGCACGCGATTAGCATAACGCTTTTTTTTTATTTTAGCGTTGTTAAAATGTTCACACATAGTTTTTTCTTATTTATTATAAACGAGGTTGTCAAGCTCAACAGATTTACCTTTGCACCCAATAATTATTAACACGTACGCAAAAAACAATTGTTTATCTGTGAAGATGTCACGCAATAGACAATGTAGTCTTTATAAGTGTTGCCATAAATTAAAAAGGAGGAAGAAATTGAACAATCAAGGACCACGCAATGAATTATATATAATACAATTTAATTGTCATGTACATTTTTAAATGTAATTTCTTGTTTCTTTATCGTTAATTTGTTATTCTTTATCGTAGATTATCGTTATTTTCTTATCAATAAAAGCTTAGCGTATAGCTAAAGGATTTGATTAAAGCAACGTACGATGACTGGCATTTTGATGTTTTATAAAGAGGAACCTATTACAGTGCTTCGAGGAACAAATTAAGCCATCGGTCCTGGTTGCCATGCGAACATCTTCGGCAATCGTTACGGGTAGTTTAAATCCCAAAGCGGTCCGAAAGGCGATAACAGTCTTTTTACAGAATTTCTAAATCGTCTAGTATCGGTTTTGGATGTCTAATGGCAGTCTCTCTCCATAAAAGTCAATCATGGTAGCCATAAACCGACTCCAACCAATTTTGGGGAAAAAACCTATGAACAAGATAAATATAAGAGAAACTTATTTGACTTGAGCTTTGACCGACATCAAAATGGGGTTTCCAGGTCAGCCATTTGCTTTTTATCCGACTGCGAAAGGAGGGTTATGTTTTTTCAAGTGCATGTATGTATATATATTCCTTGGGCAATCCTTAACGGCACAAACTGCTTGTAGATTTTTTATGTAAGTGGTGGCAAAAGATTTGTCTTAGTCGTGAGAGTGACACCGGGTACATCAAAATTAATAAAAAGCAAGGGATTTTTGGAGCTACAAAGTAATCTAAAAAAAACAAATATTTTCAAAAGACATCAAGTGTGTATTAAACTAAAGAATTTTTAACTGTGATTACGAATAAATATATAACTCATGTGTTTTATGTCTGATATTGACGCAGTCGGATTCTATTTTAGAATTGATTAACAACATTCCTATTGTAGGGGTAAAATTTAATGATTAAGTACAAATACTGAAGTTATCAGAACTTTAGGAGAATTAAAAAAAATACTAAATTGTCTAAATCGATTCAAAAATGACAGAATTAGGATTTGGGTAAACTAACAAGAATTAAGATTTTTTTTCATGTCGTTGAAAAACAAAAATGCGAATTTGAAGTAAGTGCAATTTGGACAGTTGACTAAATTAAAAAAGTTATAATGTTCTTCTAGATATCTTTACATAGTACTCAAATACAAATGAAGTCCCTTACAAATTTCAAATTAACCAAACAAATATTTGCAGGTCATCAAACCAAATGCTTGATGACCTGCAAATATTTGTTTCAAGGTATGAGTGTAACATCCCGCGGTTTTATTTTTACTATTTTAGTTGCAGTTTCCACATTTTTTCTCTCCTTAATAACCTTCCTTTGTACTTTACTGTGTCCTTAACGAAAACATTAAAAATTACGATTAAAAATCGTCCAAGCGGTTCTCGACTTATTTTTGCACTAAGCTATACATTTGGCGATTCATTTTTATTTATAGATACTAGCTTTTGCGCGCGGTTACACCCGCCTTTTAGTCGGTTATCGCCGTAAAGAGTGGCTTATATCCTTCCTCAAGAATCAAAGTATCTCAGAGCCAAATTTCATTGAAATCGGTGCAACGGTTTGGCCGTGAAAGCAGGACAAACAGAGTTACTTTCGCATTATTAAGTAATGTATGTACCTGTGTATTTACAAAAAGTATATAAGTGTTCTATCTTTCAAACTAGCTTATATAGCAGATGCTCTGCTTAGAAACTAAATGGCGTTAAACATCAGATGTTCAAATTTAATTTATTTATTTAATGCGGTTTTAATCAATATAGAGGTATATATAAGAGAAAGGTTTATATGCTTACATATTGCTCCATACGAAGTCTAGGACATGTTGGAAGTTATGTTATATTTAGTACATGGATGACCGTTTTGGGTAAATTTTCTACAAAATGATCCTAACAATATCGATCTATCGCTCCCGAAGCGCCTGCCTACTTGACTTTGACAACCTCGGTGGTGCAGTGGTAGCGTATGCGACTGCTATGCTAAAGGTCACGGGTCCGATTCCTGAGTCGGACTAAATGTTTGTATGATCTGCAAATATTAGTTTCGGAGTTTGGGTGTTTTCTATGTATAATAGCTGTATTGTATGTAATATGTATTTACAAAAAAAAAGTATATATTGATTAATATCAGTTGTCTAGTCGTATGGCCTTAACCCTCTCCTGAGAGGAGACCCGAGCACAGTAGTGAAACATTATGGGTTGTTGATTCATTGATTTGACATTTTTGACATTTTAACACACAACGCCATCTAGTCCCAAACTAAGCAGAGCTTGTACTATGGGTACTAGACAACTGATATTAATACTTATATACTTTTTTTTTGTAAATACATACATATTATACATAGAAAACACCCAAACTCCGAAACAAACATTTGCAGATCATACAAACATTTGGTCCGACTCATGAATCGAACCCGAGACCTCTTGCACAGCAGTCGCATTCGCTACCACTACGCCACAGAGGCAGTCAAATTGATTGAATATCAGTTGTCTAGTACCCATAGCTCAAGCTCTGCTAAGTTTGGGACTACATGGCGTTAAAATGTCCGAAATATTTACTAAATTCACTGAATCGTTAGAGACGTTTCTGAGATTCATATTATACATGTTTGTTTGAAGGTATTAGATAGATTTGGCTTCTGGGACCATGTAAAAAGGCTAGAAGAAGAAACAATTCTGCTGACTAAAGAATTCGTGCAGAATCGCAACCCGTGCAGTTTATTTTTAGCGTACTTCACTAGATATAGTTTCAGAACTTTTGTTCAGCACGTATTGCATAGCGTGGGCTGTGCAGTTTCTAAAGTTCGTTTATTTTAACACGTAAGCTTGTATCCGGCCTTGGGATCGGGTACTTGAAGCTGTCGAGTATCATCGTAGCCGCCGGATCTAAGTAGATTTAAAAACCTCTAATGGGTGTTTGTCGCGTCCCTAATGCTAAAAGTTGGGTATTCATATTTAAAGGAGTGTTTTTTTTACTAATTTTTGTAGCGTAGCTCGGTATATATCGGTGGGTTATCGCGGTAAATAGTAGACTATGTCTTTTCTTCCTAATCAAAGAATATCTATGCCCAATTTCATTAAAATACCGTGGGAGAGCCACGCTTCGGCATGAATGGGCCGGCTCGACCGGAGTGATACCACGGTCTCACAGAAAACCGGTGTGAAACAGCGCTTACGCTGTGTTTCATCGAGTGAGTGAGGATACCGGAGGCCCATACCCCAATCCTACCCCCCTATCCCCCTTCCCAACCCCCAAAGACCGGCAACGCACTTGTGACACTTCTGATGTTACGGGTGTCCATGGGCGGCGGTAATCGCTTACCATCAGGCGATACGTCTGTTCGTTTGCCTCTTATACCGTTAAAAAAGGAAAAAAGAAAAAAATAGTTTCAGCGGTTTGGCCGTGAAACCGTAACAGATAGCTAGTGGCTTTCGCGTTTATAATACCACTGGCCATTACAAATTATTAAGAAATATAACTTAGCAGTATATGGTCTGTTAATCAGAGATCCTAACTGTTAAGCCAGAGGTCCTAGGATCGATTCTAACCCATAACAAATATGGTAATTTGAGAGCCATCATTTTGTATGAAATTGTTTGTATGAAATTTATCTATAACTTTTTGTATAAAAAGATATTTGAGTACATATAATTAAAAGTCCTAGTGCCCGACCAGTGGTCGAAACTGAACCTTCATCATCGGCCTATCGCAGTCCATTGCTCCAGCATATGCCTCTCCAATTGCACGCCAGTTGTTTCGACTTTCGATCACTTCTCAAATCCAGCTCCTGCCAGCCTTCTTGCAGCATACTTTATATAATTTATAGTTTTACTTTTTGTACTTCTGTATAAACTTTAACCGTGCCAAATTTAATACTCATCCATTCGCATTATTTTCGTAAAAATTGGTACAGTTTTTGCTTCACGTATGAATAATAGATATGATATCGATTGATAATAATAGGCTTGCCACCTATTGGTTGAGTAGTATTAAACCATCGTCATAGTCGTCCTTCTGCGAGGTGAACGTGGCTTCAATGAACTTCATAACTCTGTATAGTTTGACTTGTTCTGTACTACCCCGATCGCGGTGAAGCACCTTTCATCGAGAAGGTTTTTTAATGTAGGTGTTGGATGCGGTTCTCAAACTGATAGTTTAAACAAAATGTGATATGTTTTTTACGCATAGAATACAGAGAATGTATTTTGTGGGTTCATTACAACTTTATTTTATAATTTTGTTTCTTTTTTGTTTTCTTTTATATCCGCGTATGCATGTTTTCCTATAGTAATGTGTCTGTATCTGTGAATACATATCATGTAAGTCTATGACCTGGCACTAGACCAGTGTAATACATTGTTACCTATATATGGAAGCTTGTTGTTAGCAACTTGATCACCTATTTAAATTAACAATAATTATGTTTATTAGTCGGTAAGCCTTCTTCAAAAATAAATAAATAAAAAATAAATAAATAGTTTTAATAACACTTAACCAATAGGTCACCAGCCAGTATATTGTGGGCGTTTTATACGTATCTGTCAACCCTAATTATTGTAGATAAAGACTTAAATGTGCACTTAAAGTTTATCAAATACTATATTAATCGACAAGACTTTCTTTGGAAAGAAGTTTTATCGGGTCATGAGGGTACCATGATTGGAGATCTCAATAGCCCGCCATAGTGTAGGTCACCATACCGCATTGTCTGCATTAGCAATGAGTATAGTGCACCACTAGTCATGGATGCTGCTTATGCTTTCGATCGGGCAGAGTAGTTACTATTAGCAGGCTAACATATAATAAAAAGAAAGGGAAAATAAACAAGGACAGAAAATTTATATGTTACCTATTCTGATCATTGGTAAATCCTAATGTTATCAGTGTTAGTAAAGTTTATCATTTTACTAGAATTAGATATGGAGATTATATATATATTATAACATTGATAAAATCCCGGCTATATAATTATAAAAAGCAACTTTGTTTCCCTACCTACTGGACCACTTTGATTCTTGAAGGACCATCGCGACAACCTAAACGGGCAACCTAAACGAAAACCTACACGAACTTTCATCAATCAACAACCCATAATGGGCTCGCGTCTCCTCTCAGGAGAGGGTTAAGGCCATACGTCCCCACGCTGGCCAAGTGCGGATTGGGGACTGGCAAGACAACGCTGTGGCCTCGTAATCTTAGCGTTGGATGTTATTAAGCCGCCCGAAGGTCTCCAACTAAGCTTCACGACTGTTATCCTATGATAACAACCGGGACCGACTGCTTAACGTGTACTCCGAATCACGGAGACGCTCATGGTAACATGCCACTAGCGGTCACCCATCCAGGTACTAATCGCGCTGTCGTTGCTTACCCTGGTGATTGTTTTTAATCACCGAGTGCAACTGGGCTATGAGCGCCTCACGGACTTTACTATGATTATATTCAGAAAGAACGAAAACTTCCTCCTACTGTGTTGCTGTGGGTTCAATCCCTACATGAAGACTTTATAATTTTATTTATTTATTTAGTTTCATTAGGTTGATACTTTGAATGTGAACTCTCTGGCGCCTGCACTAGTGTAAACCTTATTCCAGGGCCTAAATATAATTCGTTTGTTCTCAGTACTTTGTATTCATTTCAAAAATATGTGTTTGTTAAGTCCCCCAACACACAGTATTATAATTGCCTATGTCTCACTGGACTTGACACACTTTTTTTTAGAATCAAGGGTGGCTATTTAAATATTAAAAATAAATGTGTATATACTACAAAAATGTTGCCAAAATGTTTTACATTAATAGTGCATTTTATTGGAGACTAGCCGAGTTCCGTGGTTATTGTTGTACTTTTATAACCGCGGATGACACCGCGGATCAAACCAGTACGACGAGTTACTCCTTATTGCATCAGCTATCTGCCAACGAAAGTCCCGTCGAAATCGGTCCAGCCGTTCCAGTAATTACTCAGAATAAACAGACAGACAAAAATTCTAAAAAATGTTATTTGTGGTATATGTACTGTGTATACATACATATGCATTTAGTAAAAAGAGGTTATTTTAATATCACAAACAGACACTCCAATTTCTTTTATTTGTATAGATGTATAGATAAAGCAATTTATTTATTCATGTCCTATCTGGACCCAGCTACCAATGTAGGAGGCCAGCATCGGTTGAGTCTAATATAATTCTTAATTCTGTAAGACAACGGTTGCCTGTAAGACATTGCCTCCGGGCGATAAGGCCGCCAATTGTACTTCTCAACTGTATGTTAACCTAGCAATGAATATGGTGTACAATAAAGAGATCTATTATTATTATTCTTTTCTTACGATATTCTTTTACTTTTTTCAAAGTAGTGATCGAATGTAAGAAACAAAGGTCATATCATATCATACACATAGGTCCACTAAATATCCAAATCCAACCAATGGTATTAAACATCCAATTCAGGTGATGTAAACGATGTAACACATATGTGATTAATTTGTACATTTTTTTGAAATGACTGCACCATCTGGCATATTACAAAGAAATGTGCATATAAGAAATCCTTGAGGCCAATTATTATTAAAAACATATAATAATTGCTTTTGTACTAAAGTACATTTTGTACGCATTTTTAACAAAAGAGGGGTATTATAAGTTTGATGTGGATGTCTGTGTGTGTGTGTGTGTGTGCGTCTGTCTATGGCTCTCAAATGGATGCACAGATTTTGATGCGTTTTTTTTTACTGAAAGTAAGTTGCCTTGCGGTGGTTTTTAGCTATGTTTGGTAAATATTGGTTGAGCACTGTAAGAGTATCAGCTTATTTCGTTTATAATTACTCGATTAAGTACTTGTGTAGGGAGTTTTCTAAATTTTCAATTTGAGCTTGGCTCTTTTTTAATACATGACCTTGCTAAAGTGACATGGTGCAACAGTACAGCATGGGGTTCCAAAATGTGGCAGCCTAATGAGATGCTTTTGCATCAGGGGTCTCCGGTTTCCGACTCACCAATAAAACATGAGAGCACAAATGCTGTCATTTAAGTTTGGTTTTCCATGAAAGGGTAGTACCACCCCGATCGAGCTAACCTGTTCTAACTGAGATCATCTTGGCTCTACCAAATAGAAGGTGTAGTTTTGTAGCATGTACCTTTACAGTGTTTTTAATAAAAAATGGTTGTATATTAGCTTAAATCCTTCGTAATATAACTTGTACAGATTAAGTAAAAGCAATATAGCAGAAAACAAGGCATAAATCTGTACATAAGTTATTCAGAATATCTTTGAATCAAGTTTCAAACCTTCTGTTTTGAGTCAAATTGTAAATTACATTATGAAGTAATAAACAAAATAATTAGATTTTACGTTCATGATAATATGCTAACGGTGAGAATATTCCATACTATGTAACTTTATTTTTAATGATAAATATTACTTTAAAGTGTTAATATTCTACTACTTAATTTTAAATGTTATTTAAGTTTAAGCAACGATCCTGTGTTAGTTGCAACTTGAAGGTTGAAGGTTTAAAGTTCATAATGACACAGGTTTGTTGCTTATATTTAAATATCATTGATGAATAAGGAGTTATTAAGGTTATGGATATTATTAGCCTGATGGTAAATGATACTGACTGCTAGGGCAGAGGTGGTTTGATTACCACTCAGAAAAAAAAATTGGCAAACACTCTTTTTTTTGGTCCGAGTGTAATTAATCTATAATATATTTAGAATTATATTCACTGGCAACCTGGTTACCGTAGTCGGATGCTTCTAAATTTGGGTTCAAACAGCCATTAGTGAATTGTGTAAAGGATATTATATTGGATTGTCTATTGACCCACTAACTGATATTTATACAGATAAAAAAAATATCTTAATACACTATAGACAAATTATTTTTTTTTATCACAGATAGTGACAAATATCAGCAAGTAATCTAATAGAGATAATAATTTTATTAAGCCAGATAGTGACAGTAATTGATGTAGAATTCTGTATGATTATCCTTTATCTGTGGTAAAACACCGAAAGATATATATTTTTAAAATGTAGACATGTATGATACCTATGTCCTTGAACACAATAATTTAAAAACTTAATTCTCACCTCTTCTACTGTTAGGGGAAGCGTGACGCGGCTGAAAACAAAGAGAATTAAGTTTAATTTACCACATACTCAACTGATACTAACATCTGTTGCCAATAATCATTAATATCTACTACCACAGGCAAACCTTGACCTGAAGATCTGTCACTGTCAATAATTTTATTACATTTCAACACAATAAAGACCAATAATTTCTAATTAGTTTTTATGTTTCACGTCAAAATCTACGTCGGCTAAAACCAAGTAAGAAATAGGCGGGCCGTGACAGATTTACAAGTAGACTTCCCGAAAATCGATTTGTATTCGCAAACTTGTATAACCTTAACATAATATACTTACTATTCTTTGATAATCATGTTGTATATTTATTTTATGTCACTTATATGCACATCAGACTGTTCACTACCACCTTAAAGGTTGACTTATCACAGAACGAGAGTTGAGCGATGGCTCGATTATTGGTAGATTATTATAATTTTAATCTATGACTAGCCAATGAAAATGACAAGGCGCATGCTTCGTTATGACGCAAAGGATGTTACGTTATGTCTTTCAGCGACGCTCCGTTATCTGAAAAAAAATTCGGCTCAAAACATTTTCAATTTGATTAAACCGTAATTTCACAACATCTTTAAGCTCAAAATAAGTCATTCAAAAAGATACACTTTATTCAATTTTAGGTATTGTATAGAATAAAAAGACTTTGAGTAAAAAACTGATACCCCTGGATCTTTTCAGAGAACAGAGAGAAAAGGAACGTAGATAACCCGGAACCTTTAATGTTTCATTTCACGCCACACTTTAAAATCTTTAGCGCCACTATAAAAGCTAGAAACAAAAAAAAACAATCAAAACATATAATGAGTAAAAGTTAGAATGAAGATTCAGAAAATACTGCAGATTTTAAATATTAGTTTATTAGTTAGAAAATGTTAACTTTTTAAATTAAGATTTAATCATTTTTGTGACAGTTTTTTAAAATTGCAAAGTCTATAGAAACTGCAGATTACTACATATAATAAAAAATAAACTTCCTTATAAAGAGGTAATAAGTAACTAACGCAAGGCCATGTATTAACTATTGAATTAATCTAATAATCAACTTTCAACTGTCCTAAATATCCCGATTAATAATTTCTGAACGGTTTCCTACTCAGTTGACGTAAACGTGACGTGAGGACAAACATTACACAAACGAAGAATGAATTTTTTATTCGACGATTGCTTGTTCACTAACAAAATATAATAAAAATGCTTTGATACCTTCTGTAGGAGTTTTTTTTTTAAATTTCAACTGTGCCTATATTTTTGAGACAACGAACTTATCTGCTTCGGGATAATCTCACAAACCGAAAATGAGTTTAGTGGGGAAAAAATGTGAATCAATACCATTGCAGGACACGAATAAAGACGAAGTAATTTTGAGTGAAATAACGCCAGAGGATGTTTTAAGACTGGATCATATAACGGACACATATTTGTGTAGCCCTGAAGCGAATGTATACGACATAGATTTCACGCGGTTCAAAATTCGCGATTTGGAGACTGGAACAGTGTTGTTTGAGATCGCCAAGCCCCCGACTGACTTTGGGGTCGACAATGATGGTGCTGAGGATGCTCCGGAGGAACCGCTAGACCCTAATGCAGGAAGATTTGTGCGCTACCAATTTACACCTCAATTTTTAAAACTGAAGACTGTTGGGGCTACGTAAGTATTATTTAATATTTAAATGTTCGAAATACAGTTCAGTTCTCATTGAATCGCTTTGTAATAGTAAATAATTATTCTTACCTAAAGTTTTTAAATTCATTTATACACTATTAATGGAATTTTGACCACAAGGTTGCTGCCTAGAATTAATATTTAAAAAATAACTTTTTATGACATAACATAAATATTTATGGCAAACCAATTGCCTTAGAAACAATAAGAAGAAATATTAAATAATATAAAATAATTAAGTAAATCATAACTGATTATAAAGTAAGTTCACCATTTTGAAATAAAATTCATATTTTTTTTATTAATTAATATGTAGTTTTATATGTATAACTTTTGACAGATATAAATTGTGCTACTTAAAAATAATTAAAGTACCTTGGGGAACTTTGAAGTTCTGAAAGTCCCATAATGCCTGTGATTGAAGTGTCAAACTGTTCTTAAACGTAAACAACCTTACACATTCAAGTGCTTTTATAAACTTGCGACACTTGATTATGTTACAGGGTGGAGTTCACTGTCGGAGCTCGTCCTGTAAACCACTTCAGGATGATAGAGAAACACTTTTTCAGGGACACTCTGCTCAAAACTTTTGATTTTGAATTTGGATTCTGTATTCCATATTCAAGAAATACATGTGAACATATTTATGAATTTCCGACATTACCTCCTAATCTAGGTAAGTTATTTTTTCATACTTTTATTATTATGTGTGTAACATCTTAATGTTTTGCTCCTGTGAACTGTTAAATAAGTAACAGAGAAATGATCAAATATTTACTGGTACACTTGTGACTTTACTAATGGGTTATTTGCTTGTTACTGCCGTTAGCTTACCTAAAACCTCAATTCCAAGAATCATCGACATGCTGTGACATATGTATTTTAAGTCATTTTTTAGTATATTTTTTATATTCTTATTCACAAATATTATTGCTATAGATTTCTTTTTTTCATGGGATGGGGGGCAAACAAGCAGACATATCAAAACGCAAACAAGCAACATCAGAAGTGTCACAAACATGTTGCTGGCCTTTGGGGGATGGGGAGAGGGGTTGAGGTATGGGCCTCCGGTATCCTAACTCATTCGGTGAAACACAGAGCTATCTCTTTTTCTCACCATTTTTCTTCATGAAAGCATAGTTTCACCGGTTTCAGTCACACCGGTTTTCTGTGAGGGTTTGGTATCACTCCGATTGAGCCAGCCCATTCGTGTCAAAGAGTGGCTCTCCTACTGTACAAAAAATGTGTGTACAATTGCATTAATAGTATAAATCTTAGTAAATGTAAAGATTTCTTTTATATATTTTTTTCTCTACCATGATTCTAGGATCGTTTTTATTTTGGATATTTGAAAAAATAATTACCAATTGAGGTACTTCATGGAGTAGCTTGTTATTCAAAATATTTTTGTTGCGTACATAAATAATCATGTACACGAAAATTGAAAATATGCATTTTTAAAACAGTAATTTTAAACTAGGCTCATTAATGTAAAGTTTGAAAGTGCCTGAAAAAGCCTACTCAAAATAAAAGCTATTTGATTTTGATATCATCTCGCCACTTGAACAGTAGTAATCGTAAATAGTAATATTCATGATGACTAATTTTGAAAAACCTTTTTATGATGTTAGAAACTATCTCCTATTGTCAAAAAATGTTATTTATACTTCTACAAAACCAAGTTTTAGTAAGAAAAAATTGCGATGTACGCACGGTGGTGTCATGGCGTCTGCTTGTGATGCCACGTCGGCGACGTGACGTCACCATTGGTCAACCAGTGTCAGTTATAGCACTTAAAAACAGTAAAGTGATCGTCGATATCCGAACAATTAGTGTTCATCTTTACATTGCTAATTGCTATGTTTTGTACTTTTAGTTTTGTTCTGTTAGTCTCGCTCTAAATATGAAAATAAATACGATTTTTATGCTCTATGAACCCCAATTCATCAGATAAATACATAATTTTATTAGTTCTTGGTTACTGTCATCATGGCGTAGTAACGGGATCGTTTTGGGTATAACTTACAAGACCAAACACTGTATGTTTATACTCATACCATACAAAAACGCTAACTAGTAAATCTGTACCTGATGCTGCAACAGCTTCATTGTCTTCTATGATTGCTGGATCAAAGTGAACTTACACTTGACTGTGACCATTTTCTTTATTACAATCGTTGAAGCGGCTACTCACAATACATAGTATGGTCTACACCTTAGTGATATAAACTATATATATATATATATATATGTGTGTGTATTACAAATAACAGTCGTATAATTCAACATATTTTATTTTCAGTCGAAGAAATGATCACCGCACCGTTTGAAACATGTTCCGACAGCTTCTATTTCGTGGACAACCATTTGGTGATGCATAACAAAGCGGACTACGCATACAATGGTGGTATAAACAATTAATTTCCTTTATTTGGCACCTCGCAGATTATTTTTGTCATTTCGAAATTGTCACTGTACACTGAAATTGTATTAAATTTAAAATTAATGTCTATGTGGTTAGGATCTGACTTTTAACATTCTTAAAAAAAAAAGACAATTCGTTAAATTAATATAATTTTTTAAATTTCTAATGAGCACTTTATTTATGTGAAAACTCATCTGGGGTGACGATACAGCGTCTCCTTGAGAACGATTGAATGGTTATAAAGAACATCCAATGATGTTCCATATGTAAATTTAAATTTCGAATTTGTTTCAGTATATTTATAAGAAGTTTTATTTATAGGTATTATGTCTTGATCTCTATGCTACGAAGTTTGTTTTTTAATTAGTTGGGATTGACCAAGTATTCTCATAGACCCAGTACGCTAGTTTTAGTTGATTTTAACAAGTCGGATAAAATAAAAAAAGAAGTTTATTGGTGAGCTTTCAATTTTGAATTGTATTCAGTTGTGTGCTAAGTTTGCTATTTATTAACCATCGCTTTGAAAAAATTTCAGTTGATTGTCTATATCATGCCCTTTCAGCTTGTTTTATTGTAATTCGTGACAACAATATATAATAAATGTGATGTAATTTATTGTGATTTTTACACTTACAATTAAAAAAATTACTTAGATGTAATACATATGTACTGAAATGATATAAATTTAAATTTTGTGTACTTTTTTATGTAATGGCGTTGATTTTGTTTTTATTTAAACTATTTACTTTGTTCGTGTGATATTTGAGAATACGTACGGTAAACAGGGAAAGACGCGTGTATCGATGGGTTTTCTTGTAAAGTGAATATAATTTTATTCATGTTTTATTTGATCTTGAATTAAAATGTAACTTAACATTCCAAAAAGGATCTTTTAAAGTTTTTTATTTACTTATATATTTAGGCTCCGATCTTGAAGGGCATAGTTCGATTGTACTTAATATTATATTTTTGTCATAAATTTGTCTATGTTTCAATAACGTTTTTGATTAAACTATTGAGCAAGTTTTTCGAAAGTTTTTGACACCTAATAACACGCAGCACTGTTCACAATCTTCAGTGTGAAACACTCTTTTATATATTACGTGGTGCTTCTTGATTCGAAATTGTCTAGTCATTTCGTAATATTATTATCTATAATGGTTTACTGACGCTTTAAAAAATATAAAAGACAAATGTCATCAAAGATGAAAAAATTCTTTAAAAAAAACATGATGTCTTATAGCCAATTATATAAAAGCTTAGTACCAAATGGCTCATACTATTGGCGGTTGCTAAATCGTATTTTCTTACGTCATAGTGTCTCCGCCAATCAGCGTGTCTCCCGCTAAAATGTTTTTTTTTAATTCATACTATGAAATTGAAATGATACAGGGAATTGAAACTGAAGGATAATAAATTAGTTTTCTTTGTATTCTTCATTCAAATTGATTAAAAAGAGATTAATTGCTTTTATCTTATATATGTTGTATGGGCTTCAGTATGGTAGCATATTTTTATTTATTTAAACGTAATATATCAATAGAATTTTGTCAAACGGCTTTTTTTTCAATTGGCGATACTAGGTATGGCTATTTCATTTAGTAAGATGTTACTTTTTTTTATTCAAATTTATTTTAGTAGTCACGTGTCACTGATTTTATACAGCTATAAGCTTAGCAATAAGCTGTAACTAATATATATCTGCTGTAACTTTTTGTGTGACGCATTATTGCGTCACACGAGTGAAAATACTCTACAACAAATACTTTAAAAAATATTCTAAATATAACTTCACTTTTCTGCAAATGGCGGCAAAGTCATTTATGTGATTTATTAATCAGCTTTAAAATAAGTATAATATAAAAATTGTAAATTGTACCCTGACATTCCCGTTTCGTGCCGTCCATCTTTGATTTCAAGAAGTGACCTTTTTATGAGATGAATTTTAAAATACGAACTTGATGTGTTCATTTTAAATTAATTTCCGTTGTAAGTGGAGTTCGAATGATTTAAAAAAAAATTGTTTGTTATTGTAATATAAGTGTGACGTATGGAATTTAGCTAAGGTATTAAAGTGATAACAATAAAGTACATACATAGTACCTATGTATATAAATAGTCAATACACAACCCATTTTGGTTTTTTTTTGGCTAACCAACGTGCTAGATGCCAACCAACCAAGTTTCTACCTCGCAAAACGAAACTGTGGAACGACACGACCTTCAAACCCTGTAGAGAAGAGCGTACTATTTCTTAAAAGGGCGGAAACGCACTTGTGCCACCTCTGGTGTAGCGGGTGTCTATAGGCGGCGGTAGTCGCTTACCATGAGGTGGTACGTCTGCTTGTTTGCCTCCTATAGCATAAAAAACGTTGGAGGACTCTCAAGTCAAATTAGTATTTTTTTTTTACATTTTTGTTGGTGTTAATTTTGACATTGACACCTCTATTGTTGTTTTGAACGTCTTGAAATAGTAATAATAATAATAAAAGCCTTTTATTTCCAAATATTAATAACAGTAACACTTTGTTTAGTAAAGTTTTAATTTTAATAAGAATGTTCGTACTGTTAGTTGTAACTACTATATTTGGACCCCTCTGTGGGTGTAGGCCTGCTCTAACATTTTTTATGTCTCCTTGGCCCTTCTTATCTGTATCCAGCTCTTTCCGGCTACTTCATTGATATCGTTAACTCATCTTTTAGTTGACCTTCCAACCTTCCCTTTGCCTATTGATCCTTTCCATTTTGTGGCCCGGAGTGACCATCTCTTGTCTCGGTGTCATCATTGTCTTAAAATAGTACAATACCTTTATTTTTACGCGTGGAAACTCCACGGACCTTCACCCCAATAGGGTTTGGCTGGGCGGTGTCGGAACCGACTAAAATCACACAGTGTTCCACTCTGCGCCTGAGCCGGGAGGGGTCCGGGAACCGTTTTATTACGACATCCAGACGGTAATTTAAAAAAGAGATTAAGATTTCACGTCACCACGTCACCGTTAAAATTAAGTTTGACTGCCTCTGTGGCGCAGTGGTTGCGAATGCGACTGCTGTGCTGTGTCTCGGGTTCGATTCCTGAGTCGGACCAAATGTTTGTATGATCTGCAAATATTTGTTTCGTAGTTTGGGTGTTTTCTATGTATAATATGTATGTATTTACAAAAAAAGTATATAAGTATTAATATCAGTTATCTAGGACCCATAGTACAAGCTCTGCTTAGTTTGGGACTAGATGGCGTTGTGTGTTAAAATGTCTGAAAATATTTATATTTATTTATTTAAGTTGATGTGAAACAAACTCGCACTAGGCTCTTTGTTATTTGTACCTTTATTGTTATCACTTGTAAAAGATGGGTTTTAAGAAAAGGAGCTTTTGAACCTTATCCGTGGTTCATCTTGAACTCCTAAATTTGAATGCATGTCTATTAGGCATGGTTTCAATACGGCTACGATTAAAATTGTCCCTGGGCTTATTGGGTATTTTTTATTTATACTAAATGCAGACTAGTATATTCTGTGTCTAGTGAACTGGTAAAACCACTAACTATTTTAGGAGTTTTACTGATGAAATTGTTTGTTACTAAATATTTTTTTCAATTCCTGACGTCTTACTGTACTTTTGTGGGTTTATTTGCAATATGTTTAAAATAAGTGTGTTTTATATACTTTATTGTAGTCAGTAATGAGGGCACAGGCTGTTTATTATATTTTTTGTTAGATCGTGTGATCCCCCCTCTCCCTTCCTCTACAGAACAACACGTGCCGGCCTTAGAAGTTACCGCTTCAAAGTGGAAGACACGTTCTCGTACTCATCGCTTCGGCAATTCCTTCCTGTGCCGAGCGGTCAAAACCTGGAACTCACTACCAGCGCACGTGTTTCCTTCCCACTATGATCCCGGGTCCTTTAAGCGGGGCGTGAAGAAGCATCTCACCAGGCCGCCATAGTGTGGGTCACCATGCTGCATTGTTCTTTTTCGTATTGAGGATGGTGACCACCACCCTTGGATTCTGCTCATGCTTTCCATCAGGCAGGGCAGAGTCATTTTGGCAGCTTAAATATAAAAAAAAAAACAATGCGAAAAATAAACTGTAAAGGACCGGCGCGTAACTTGGTCAGAATTGTTAGATGCGCAGAAGTCGTTGTTTAGGTCCACTTGGTCGGCGCGGGCGCGGGGTTTGTAGTAGCACCGTTCCAAGCAAACGATTGGAGCGTCACTCGACTTCACTTAGATTTCGTTTGTTTTGATTTTTTGCACAAACTATGAACGAACTTACCACCACTAAGCCGAGATCTGGCCAAGTTACGTGCCAGCGCCTGTAACTAATTCGATAATAGGGCTTTTGCAAATATTTTTTACATCCCTGTAATAAATAAGATATATATTTGTATTTTTAAAAATCCTAAAGAAAGCAAATGAGTTTGTGTTTTTTGTGTAACATCTTTCTTCTCACTTTTCTTCAATCTGGTTGAGTGTTTGAGCGAAAAGGGACGGAAGGGTGTAACAGGAAGTGCGCTCTATTTGATTTGAACAATAAGCGCGCGAACTTAGCGAGATGGCCGTGAGATTGTAGACGAGATGTCAGATGTTACACAACATATACGACTAAGGCTTACTTATAAATTATTTTATAATGTATATGATATTTTTGTTAAACCTAGGATAAAATTAAGAGATTCGACCCATACCACGTGACCCACTTAACCACCACTCTTCGATTCTGCTTATGCTTTCCATCAGGCAGAGTAGTCATTTTCTCAGAGCCATACATAAAAATAAAAACAATTCCACCTAAGTTTCAGTGACCACCTAAAATATATGCCAACATCCACTCCCTACGTTTTTACACACTAATTCATACATATAATTTTATATCCTCCAATTTTCCTACAGGCTATTATTTATTTTTTAATGTTTACATATTTTTATTTTAATAGAGGCTTTCATCGAACATGATTTGTCAGACAGGCTATTTATTACGTGATGAAAAGTTACTCTGTGAAAATAAATGGTATTTTGAAAATCGCCATTCTTTTTATTGGGTCATGTAATATAGGTATGTCCCCTAAGAAGAAACGTAATCACACTATGTTAGTAACTATTTGATTGAATGTAATAAGGATTAATAGTCTAAAACTGATTTATTGGATGTTCAAGTTACAGCCTGTGCCCATTAAACTGTCACCCACTCACAGATAACGTACACTAGTTTTGTCGATGAAATAAAATTGATAAATACACCTGTGTCTTATTTAAAAAAAAAAACAACATTGTTTATGATAATAACTTTATATATTTCAGTCCCAATTGCACTTTATTCTCATACTTCAGTTCATTTATATGTCTAGATAGTTTCGCATTATAATAAATTACAAAAACGTATCAGCTTTGTTAAGGTAGCGTGCATACAATAGAATAGTTGACTGTGTCGTTAAAAAAATACCGATCTCCTTCATTAAAACGAATATTACAAAGCATCTCGAAAAATGTAATTATTACAGCTTTTCCATTCTATTACAAGTTTTAATCAAATAAACATTGAAATATATTACCTCAATTGATAAGTCTAAAACAATGACGTCACATGTCATCACGCATCGTTACCTTTTGTATTACTTTTTGTTGCCAAAATAAATATTTTTCTTTCAAGTCGGTTCTTAGTACATTTTTCATACAAAGTGATCGTTTTGACAGATGATAAAAAGTAAGTGATTTGACTAAGGTGTCAACTACCCTATACCCTATATTATTATTATTATACTTACGACACTTTCATATTCTAGACATATCAATGATCTAAGTCATATATACAACAACAGTTTATATTCTTCCTTATGATATTGTAAAAAATGGTAATTAAACAGCCGGTTTGAATAGAAGCGACAATGGCAAATGGCTGATGAAACTTGAATCCAAAGGTGGGTTTGTACGAGGCGATCATTTGTTTTCATAATAAGATACTCAACTGGCGAAGTATAAAGTGGCGTGGCGATTGTTTAATCAACTCGGCCAGAAATGCAGATTTGGCCAGCCCAAGGTGCATATAAAAGTGAAAGTATATTATTTGATATAGTGAATAAAGTAGCCTCGAGGCCAGTTTAGCTTTAGAGGCTTCTTCGAAGAAGCTTGGCGTCCTCAACAGGTCCAGACGGTATTTCACTCTGACCCACCGCCTTCTGCTTTACAAGGCGCAGGTTCGGCCTCATATGGAATACTGTTCTCATCTTTGGGCAGGAGCACCCTAGTAACAGCTCCTTCCTCTGGACCGCATCCAAAGGAGAGCAATCGGCAAGAGGCGGCGCGTAGAGATGCTATGCATCTTCTAATAGCTTTCACTATGGGGAGTGCTCCGAGGAATTGTTCGAACTGATCCCCGTCGACTCTTTTCGCCATCGTACTACGCGACAGCAGTTTCATCTCTATTATTCAAGTGATTGATAATCCACAACTGTGCGCTTTTCTAGAAATTTTCTGCCTCGCACAACAAAACTGAATGTACTGTCGCCTGCAGCATTCCCGGACCAATACGACCTTTTTAAAAGGTAGTCGTTGTAATTTCAAGAACAAAATCGCCACAGAGTGAAAATTAAGAATACAATACATTTGGAGACGCATTTAGCAGAAGGGAAATTAAAATATTCTTTTCTTACAAACACGTAGTTACCTTACACAAGAAAAACTTATTCGTTGCAATAATCGATCGCATATATTTAAATTGTATGTAGAATTCAGTATACCAAGTCGAAATGCTTCAGCCATTAGCCTATAGTCGATGTAACGTATTAGTTCGAAATGCTTTATCCAAAAATAGCGTGGAAGGTGGTGCCCTTGAAACCAACGTTACCAGTGGGATTATCTTCAAATGTTATGTACATCCTGAAACAATAAAAAAAATATAGTATTAGTATGCTAAGTGTAATCTTTCTAACTATAGTAGGTGCGGATTAACAATTTAATATAAATATATGCATGAATGAGCCGGCTCGACCGGAGTGAAACCAGTATGAAAGAGCGTTTGCGCTGTGTTTCACACCGGTGTGAGTGAGGATACAGGAGGAAATTACCCCAACCCCTTCCCCCATCACACTCTCCACCTCCAAAAGACTGACTTATGACGCCTTTGGTGTTGCTGTATAACCCGAGGATATAGAAGGTATCGTTACATTTCAAATGATCATGATGTTCTCCTAGCCGGTTACGGCCACGGCGGCCAGTCTCAATGGAGACCAGCCCACTACGCAGGAGATATTATAGTGCACAAGTGTGCACAAACACAGGTGCTCTCTCTGTTCCCTCACTCTCATAATCCGATGGGACGGTTAACCGACACGATCAGGGAGAGATCAGGCGCAGGACCGACAGTTTTACGTACTCTACGGGCGCGGGGGTTCAGGCCCCAACTTCCAAACTCCGAGCTGTTATTAAGTATTTATATAATCAGAAAAACCCAATAACACTTTTGACCCGACCCGGGATTTGAACCCGAGGCCTCTTGATTGGCAGTCGCATACTTCAACCGCTAGACTAACGAGGCAGACCGCGAATATGTCCCGATATATATCAAAAACTATAAATCGCTAAACTGATTTTGATAAAATTTAAAATAAAATTTGATTTGTAAAGAAGGACATAGGCTAATATTTACCGCGGTAATCGACGGCGGAGTCGTGGAAAAAAGCTAGTGAGTATGTATAACGATAGTTCAAGTTACACTGGTCATTGAAAGTAGAACATCAAACTAGTTTATGTCGATTGCCAATCTTTTGTGATAAATTATTTAACAGTTCTGATACAAACAAGTGTTATCTTTATTTTTAAACTAGCTGAATATCGCGGTGTTACCCGCGTTTATTGTTGCAACCGCAGGCAACAACACGGAGCAAAGCTAGACTACAAAAAGTAGCTCCTTAACAAACAGACAGACAGATAAAAATTGTAAATAATGATATTTTGGTATATGTACCGTGTATACATACATAAGCATTTTGTAAAAATCTGTTATTTTAATATTACAAACAGACACTCCAATTTTATTTATTTATATAGAGTTAATACTATTTATTAACATGCCGTTGTAAGTTTCCCATTAAATGTAGGTCGATATCGTTTAAACATATCGAAAATAGGCAATTCGAGTCAGAGATATGCGACCTTGACCTGTTTGAGCTATTGCTTACATTCGGTCTTTACAAGCAGTATAGGACAACTACTGCTGCCTTTCTTTCTTACCTACATTTCATTATATATTTATTTCATGGAATAGGGGGCAGTCATATTAGTCGTCGAGTGATTACCGCCGCCCATGGACACCCGCAAAACTAGAGGCGTCATTAATGCGTTGCCGACCTTTGGGGGAAAGGGAGGGAGATAGTGGAAGGGGATGAGGTATGGGACTCCGGTATCCTCACTCACTCGGTGAAACACAGCGCAAGCCCTGTTTCACACCGGTTTTCTGTGAGGCCATGGTATCACTCCGGTCGAGCTCGTTTTAATGTTGTGTGTGACAGTGCAACACACAGGTATCTTCGAGTGTCCTAGCAATATGAAGGGATTTTATAAAGTCCCGGAAACGTGTAACAGAAATTATAAGAAATATACACTATTTTATTTCACCGAATGCGAGCACGGCAACAGAAATAGCCTTCAGGTGTAAGCCGAGATGTTAGATACATCATAATCGACTAATGTTAGGCTTTCCAGTTTAATTTCTAATTATTATTACCCTTAATCCAGTTTTATCGACAGTCCGATAGTCCACTCTAATTACAAAGGAGTTAAGTACCACTAAATTTATATCAGAGTCGGCGAGCCTAATATCAACAAAAGATAATATTATTTACTCAGCTGCATCGATAGTTTTATAAGCATAATTATATTATACTTTGAACAATGGGCCTGTTGCTAGCAGTTGATAAACACTACGAAATGAGAAACCTTATATAACAAGTTCTTCGTACTGAATATGAATAATGGAGATGTGATATTTTCTTGCATTTTAAACTGTTTTCAACCGATTGCTATGGAAGGAAAGGTTTTTTTTTATTGGAATAGCGGACAAACGAGCTGACGCATCGCCTGATGGTAAGCGATTAACGCTGCCCATGGACACCCGCAACACCAGAGATGTCACAAGTTCGATGCCGTTCTTTGGGGGATGGGGAGGGGGATTGGGGGAAGGGTTGGGATATGGGCCTCCGGTATCCTCACTCACTAAGTGAAACACAGCGCAAGCGCTGTTTCACACCGGTTTACTATGAAGCCGTGGTATCACTGCGGTCGAATAACGACGATGATTTTATTGTAGGTTTGAATATAAAATTATTTACAGTTAAGTTTGCCTGACACTTCAACGATTGATAAGGCATACAGACGATAGTGTGGCTCTCTCTTAACCCGAGAAGCAATAAAAATCACGTCTATCTGCTACGGTTGTCGAGCACAACTGGCCTTGTCTTTTCGAGTGCAGTGTCCATCGGTAGTATAAGAATCTCTTTGGCCTATCAATCACTGTGAATTGTGGCCCGACTCCGGCATCTTAGGAGCATATAATCATGCATACAAGTGATAGTGGCCAAGCCCAAATACTAGGAACCAAAGGCTAGGGACATGAAGTAAACTTTTTACTTACTTGTCATTCTTAATCCCCAGCTCCTTTTCCACAAGCTCAAACAGCACCTTGGCATGTTTCTTGTTTTGCTCCACTCCTAGGGCTCCGATGGACATCAAGTTTGCAATAGCACAAGGGTCTGTAGTACCACCAAAACTCATAGCCACATTAGAAATGACTGATACCACACAGTACTGAAACCAAACAGTTACTTGTTAAGATTCCCGCTCAAATATATACCTCAGAATGAGGATGAAATAGGATTGGATGCTTATTTGCTGTATTCTTATGATAGAAGAGTGCACAGGTGTAGGTCTTTTTTTTGGAATATATGGTAAACAAGCAGAAGTATCGCCTGATGCTAAGTAATTACGTACGTAAGTATGCCGCCCATGGACACCTGCAACACCAAATGAGTCACAAGTGTGTTGCAGGGTGGATGGGAAGGCAGATAGGTATATGCATGGTAGAGTGTGTTATGTTTTATTTAATGATTTAATGTATTTTATAAGCATTATTATTTAAAAATATTAGCATTCTGCACTTCTCATACATATAAACTATAAGTGTGCCAAATTTCATACTCCTCTCCGTCCATTCAAGTCACATATTAATATATAGATATGTTTTTATATATATTTTCTTTTGTAAATGAGCACCTTTATACATATGGGCCTCTGGTATTCTCACTCACTTGGGGAAACACAGCACAGATGCTGTTTCACAGCAGTTTTCTGTTGCAGTGGTATCACTCCGGTCGAGTTAGCCCATTCATGCTTAAGCATGGCTCCCCTTGGATAGGGAGATAAGCATTATAAGGATTAAGTAGACTGGCAATTTAATGGGACCAAATGACATTTGAACATGTTTAAGTGTATATTTTGTATATATTTATACACAATAAATAAAATAGCTATTTAAGGTATAAATATTATTCGTAAAACACGAAATCATGTAGTTAAACCTTTAGCACCATGAATATTTAATTTTAACTAGAACACTTAACCAGAAACAGACAAATCAATACATTTATCATCACATAAAATTGCTTTAACTTTCTCATTCTTTGGTTTCATAATATTATTTACTACATAACAGTTTTCATGATTAAGTAAATAGTATATAAACATCAGTCCATAGTGTTCTTTATACCTGTTCTGGTTTTCCAAGTGCTTTCGCCAATACCGGTACCGCTTTTAGCACGAAATCTTTCGGAATTTCATCGCTTGTAAGATTAGTTTCGATTCTGAAGTGTGGCATTGTATTATTTTAAATTTTCTTTTATGAATTTAATATATATTCACAGTGTATGCTACAGCTGGTATGGGCTGCGCAAGTTATTCACAGACAGTAAGAATACTTTAAACTCAGAGAAACTTGCTTCTCAAGCATAGTATATGCAAATATCAATGACATTCAATGTCAACATTGTCAATTAAGCACATTTTTTTTAAGCACCGGATTTTTACGGCTCTGGGTTCTAGCGCTTTTAAGCCAATCGTTGATATTTGATTGGAAACAGTTTGAGGGAGAGTTTTGCTTTCATTGTTACAAGTTTTTTGCACAACATTTCACAGTTAACTTTACACGTATTACAATGTTTCAATTGTTGTTTCATGATCAGTTTTTGCGAACCGAATTATCAAAACTTCATACAAAAATGTATTTGGAGCTTTCATTCTTGTAGGAGTACCAAGGTTTCGCGGACGGGCTTTCTTGTATCGCTGCGTAAAATTTTCTCTTTTGTGTACTTGCTATGTTCCAGTATTCATATCACAACTTTTTCGAATCATGGGTGATCGCTGCTTGGTAGTTAGAGGCGGCAAATCTCCACCATGGGACCTGGAGGCGAGAGCCCTTGCAGCTATTTATCAGTGGTGCAAGGAGGCGCAGAAGTTGGGTAGGAGTTCTGAGACTCGAGAAATCGAAAATCAGAAATCCCAACTCCATCAGGTCCTCGTGGAGGAATGGAAGGAACGACTTGGGCAACCAAGCGCTTGACACGCCGCTGTAGCGACGGTAAGACCCTTTATGGATGATTGGCTCGAGAGGCGTCACGGGACCCTCTCATATCGGCTGACACAGGTGATCACTGGAAAAGGATGCTTCAGAGATCACCTGTGTCTGACCCGCAAGGAGCTAACGCCTGAGTGCCACCACTGCTATGGCCAGACCGTGGACACGGTGTTCCACACGCTGGCAAAATGTTCGGCGTGAAACGAGCCGAGGCGTGATCTCGTGGCGGCCATCGGGGTGGGGGTTCTCTCGCTCAGTATCATGATTGTGGCTATGCTGCGGAGCGAGAGCACGTGGAACTCCGCTGTTTCTTTCTGCGAGCAAGTTATGCTTGCCAAGGCGGAGCAGGACTGCAAGAGGTCTAGAACTCTAAGGGCCCGCCAGGCCCGGGAAAGGGCCAGGTATCGCAGGCGATTCGGGTACTGGAGATATCAGAATGATCTCCGTCATCCATAAGCGCAAGCCTGAGTGGACAGATAAAGCTATCCGTCACTCTTTTTTTACGTGTAGAACCCCCTCGGGCTTTCACCCCACCGGGGCTTGCAGCGGGGCGGTGTGTCGGAATCGAACCGACTAAAATCACACGGTGTGCCACTCTGGGCCTGAGACGGGAGGGGTCCAGGAACCGCTTTCTTACGCCATCCGGATCCCTCCAAGCGCCTGCCCGCATTGAAGCGGGCACCGTCTGTTGGTGACTGCTTAAACCACTAGACCAATCATTCTAAAATGTATTGCTTTCGTACAAACATTTTTTAGCTAATATCACCGTATTTCTTTTTTTTAACTATAGGCTATCTGTCACCCTAGCAGAAGCAGCCTTGGGTGGAGAAGCGGACGCTGCAGAGCGTGCACGGGCACAAATAGTAACGGGAATATCGAGGTTCCCACACAGTAGGGAGCCATCTACGAACAGTAGGTGGGCCGAGGTACGTCGGTGTTCCAGGGTTTTTCTCTCTAGGGTGCACCTGGTTCCCCGGCTAATAGCACCCCAGAAAGCGTGTGGTTTTAGTTGGTTCGAGCCCGACATACGACGGGAGGTGGTATACGAGGGGATCTCCGCACGAGAAAAAAAAAGGGTGCGAATTCTTCATAGTAGCAAAGTGACCTGCATCAATCCCATTTCTGCCTACTGCAGTTTCATTACTGATGATACTACAATGAGACGGCACCCACAAGAACAAAATAATTTTATAAAGAAATTACAAAGAATTATACAAAGGAAGAGGGCTGATATTAAAATAGAGCACAGAATTACATACAAGCATCATCATTAACTTGGGCTGATGTCAACTCTATGTTTGTTGCAGTAAAAGTGATGTATCTAAGTATATATAACGTTTAAACTATAAACTACAGTAACTTTTCAACAAAACACTGCTTTAACTATTCGTAATTACATTCATTAGCATCCCTCCCCAGTATACCATGGTCGTCCTGTTCATGTCTCCTAACCTTAGCTTTGTTCGTCATCACTTTAGTCTTACTAGTATTCAATGATAATCCTGCTTTTTGACTTTCTGATGACAGCTGTTGCAACATGTTTTGCAGTGTTGTTGGATCTCTTGCAAATAAAATGAGATCGTCTGCAAATCGAAGGTGATGTAGTTTTTCTCCATTTATATTGATTCCAACCTCGTCCCAGTTAAGTTGTCTAAATATATTTTATAATACAGCATTAAAAATTTTTGGTGACAGTGGATCCTCTTGTCTAACGCCTCTTTGAATTTCAAATTCATCTCCAATGCGTTCTAATTGTATTTTTGCTGTGCTTTACTCGTATATTTGTTTGATGATTCTACAATATTTCCCTTGTACGCCCTGGTTTTCCAGTGACTGCCATATGTAATCATGATTCAAAGAATCAAATGCTTTATTGTAATCCACAAATGATAGTTAGTATGGTTGATTATATTCGTTACATTTTTGAATTACTTGTTTAACAACATGTATGTGGTCAATTGTTGAGAAATCAGAACGGAATCCAGCTTGTTCCTCAGGCTGATTACTATCAAGATCTTTAGTTAACTGTAGCAATAGAATCTTCGAAAAATTTTTGTACAAGTTGATCATGAAACTAATGGGTCTATAATTATTCATGTTGTTTCTATCCCCTTTTTATGCAATAATATTATTGTAGACGATATCCATTGAGACCGTAGCTGTTCTGAAGCCGGGATTTCATTGCAAATATTTGTAAATGGTTCTAATATTTGTTCCATGGTATATTTGAGTAATTCATTTGATATTTTATCGTCTCGGGGTGCTTTTCATGCTTTCTGTGTCTGAATAGCTTTTCTTACTTCGCTTTGTAATATATTTGGGATTGGTTCTTGGTCAGTGTTGCTGCTTTCTATTTTTGTGTTTGTAGTTTATCTGGATCTGTTCGACATCTACCTACTGCCAAAACCGAGCCAAAGCGATATCAAAGAAGACCATGTCTAGGTCACCGCTGATCGCCGATGTTTTAAAAAGCTTTCTCGAAATGTTTATTAAAATAATTAAAAACACTACAACAAGCATTAACAACCCTTTAAGACTCATTTTCATTGTCGTTAAATCGTCGTTATACAGCAGACGGGGAGTCCTCGAATACTTGCTGTCGACTAATGAATCGACAAGTGCGTATTCCCCGCAAGCAGCCTCACAAATACAAACAATGACAACTAAAATAGTTATAAATAGGCATTCATGTAAATACGTGAGCGAAAAATACATTGCTGGCTCGATAGCCAGCAATGTATTTTGAATTTAAAACAAGAGTCAAGATTTATATTCCATTCGATAATGGAATATAAATCTTGACTCTTGTTTTCTCCGGCTATATTTTTTTTAAAGTCAACTGATATTTTTTTAATGGGTTTGGTGTTTTGTGCCAGCCTTTTTCGGTAGTCGTCTTTTTCACTCTGTATGTTCACAAATCATCAGAAAATTGGAGAAACTTAATTCTTGTTTTAAATATTGATTTATTTGGCTAGTATGCAAATTATACTGTAAAAGGGAGATTGTGGCATTCTGTAGTGTAAATATATGTTTCGGTCCATGTAGGATATTATTAAACTTAAAATACATGGTTCTTTTAGAGATTAAATTTTCTCATAAACAGATTTCTTTCAAAGAGATTTAATATTATTTACGTCTACGTAATACTGAACCACTTGATAAGCGTTAATGCAAAATGTAGACGATATTATTTATAGTCAGGGAGAATTAAGGGAGCGTGTCACAGCATTAAACGAAAAACGCTTACTGGCAGTTACTGGGGATTTCCCTGAAGTTTTCTGAATTGCTTTGTCTATGGTAGCTGCATTCTCTTTCGCTCACATAACGTCTTTAGAGATAATAATAACATTTTGAGTTTCGTTTTGTGCAGCGTTGTTCAACCAAATCCGTGAGCGTGTCATAATCTCGTCAGCTATTCTTATAATTAAGAATATTATAAAGTTCAGATTGCAGTTAGTTTAAAAACTATAGAAAATGGGAAACGAACAATCATCCAAGTCGCAGGAAGAGAAGTAAGTTTTTTTTTGTCTGTAATAATTGATATTTTAGTAATCACTACGTATCTGTGTATTTTTATGTTCCTTATTGATTACTTAGTATAGAGACAATGAAATGTTTTCTCATGCGCCAAGGTCTTTAGTTTTTTCAGAGTATTTTAAAAGAGTTGACTAACATTAAACATACTTATTAAACATGAACTCTAAATTTTATTGTTTTTCTGCCACTTTAAGTTGTACTAATATTTTTTTTATTTTGAAAATCCAGTCCTTTTGTATTCGACTTTATTGCAATAAGTTTGGATATTTTGTATTAGTTTTGAACCAAAAAATTTAAACCCTCACAAAGTCATTTTTTCGTTAATGAAAAGTCAAAAATATATTATAAACATATTTTTTTGTAATTTGTACAAAAATATTCAGACTCGTTTTTCATAAATATTTTTTTATTGATATTAAGAAAACTAGGACTGGGCATAAGAAGAGGGTTAACAGTACAAACCAACAGAGGGGAAATTTGCTTGTTTATACATACTGAAGCTTATACAGTTTTAGTTATATTGATTCTTAATTTTAGTTGTCAATTTTAGTTAAATATGGAAGTCATACCAACAATTTTTGTCATCGAGTGTGCGAATGAGCTGTTAATTCCATTATCGCTTATTTATAATGAATCATTAAACTCGGGTATATTTCCCACAAGATGGAAGGTTGCAAAGGTTGTGCCCGTTTATAAATCTGACTCTGTCAATCTAGTTTCCAACTACAGACCCATATCAATATTATTAGCCTTCGCCAAGCTCTTGGAGACTCTAATATGTCCATATATTCAAAACCATCTCAAACTGTATAACTGACTAAGTCCTGATCAGCATGGTTTTGTGGAATCGAGATCCATGAGCACTAACCTGACTCTTTTTACGCAATTGTCAACGGAGGCTATTGATGCTGGACACCAAGCTGACGTCGTTTATAGGGCTTTTAGTAAAGCGTTCGACAAAGTCCCACATAACATTGCAAGTTGAGTCCAATAAAAATATACTTAAAAGAAAATTAAAAAAGCTCTTATTGGAATATATTAAATAGCACAAATGTAAATAAACGAATGAGTATATTGATATTTTTAAACATATACCCACAAACAAGTTTTATATTGGATGTTATGTGTTATTTATCATAATTGTACGTAAACATGTAAATGTAACTGTGCATAGTGCATGGCACTGTGCATATGCATGTATCTAATGTATGGGTGTGATGTGTACAGTGTTGTGTACAGGAGTATTGCATATAGTAACTCAACTGAGTCCACAGACAAACTGTTTAAAACAGTTTTATGGACCTATGTTTTAGATTAAGATTCAACTATTGTGAACAATAAATTTTAAATAAAAATAAAAAAAAATATAAAATGCAAGCATATGGCATTAATGGCAGGTCCTCTCTTGGTTGGTTTCATACCTCATGGATAGATTGTATTTTGTAGTGCTCAATGGCTTTCAATCTGCCTTGCAAAATGTTTCTTCTGGAATCCCACAAGGATCTCAGTTAGGCCGGTCTTATTTAATATTTTCATTAATGACATCTCCAGCTGCTTTCGGCACTCTAATATCCTTTTATATGCTGACAACTTAAAAAACTGTCAAGATTGTTAAGACCGGAACTGATTCTCTCAACTTGCAAGAGGACTTAAATAGGATAGCCCAATGGTGTAAAAGTAATCAAATGCACTTAAACGCAAGCAAATGTTACCACACAAAGTTTACTAGAAAGCTTAACATGCTTCCGTTTGAGTATAGCACTAACAATAACCAAATAAAAGAAGTTGACACAATAAAGGATCTCGGGTGTTATTTGACAAAAAATTAACTTTTATACCTCACATAAATAGCATAGTGAAAAGAGCATCAAAAATAATGGGATTTATTATGAGAACCACCAAAGACTTTCGGCTTCACAAAAAAAAATCTTGTTGTACAAACCCTTGTTCTTGGGATTTTGGAATATATAAAGCATACATTGCGTTTTGAACGTGTGCAGAAACGTTTCTTATGGCACCTAGCTTTTCACAGTAGCACTGTTAAAAAAATGCATACTTAGATCAGCAGATTAAATTCTTTTAAAATGACGTCACTTGAGAAGCGTCGACACATAAATGACGCGTTGTTTGTGTGTAAGGTAATGACCCATAAAATTGACTGTCCACAATTGCTAGAGGGTTTTGGCTTCCGTGTTCCTTCAAGGAACCCTCGCAAAGCCATAACACCATTACGCACACCTCTTAGAAGAACGGTTCTTGGTGCCAATTCGCCGTATGCACTTTTTGCAAGGTTATTAATAGTTGTAGTAACTTAATTGACCTGAATGTTGACTCCTTGAGTAAAGTAAAGTCTTGTTTACTTAAGAACCTCCCAGCACGGTAGCAAGGAACGTAGGAATTGGAAAGTGTGAACCAGTGCTCACTCCCTTTATAGTTTTTGTATAGTCTATATTAATACATGGTACAACTCATTTATGCATGCGGAGTTTACCTATAAGTAATTGTAACACTATTGCTATTTTCCTCTTGATGTACTTTTTTACTTTGTTATTGTGCTATGTATACAATTGTTGGAAAACCAAAAAAAAAAAAATTTTTTTTGTATATTGCTGCAACTCCATGATAACATTGGTTTTTTTACCCATTAAATAAATAAAATGGTACTATATTATCATTCTCAACTGCAATTCGGTAGAAGTTACAAGTATATCTCAATAATTTAAAGTGTAGTTGGTAAAGCATATGACATGCAACTGTGGTGTAAATGGCACTGAGTTCCTACACAAATATTTCACGTTTACACAAACATTTCATTGAATTTAACATTAGTTATAGCTTCTATTATTCACTAGGTGCATTCCAAGGAAACCCAATTTTAACTTTTGGACTGCACAGTTGGCCTAGTAGTTTAAGCAGTTTTCATACCCTTCCTAATGTGCTAAGTGTAATAGGTTCAAATTCCACATAGGCCATCACTTTACGTGATCCACAAATTGTTGTTGTGAGTCTGTGTGTTCTTTGTGACCGTTTCATGTATATTCGTAAATGGACTATTCAAGTATTGAGTAACCAGATTTATAACGTTTATTTACACTCCCTCCCCCTTGTCAGCAAAAGTAAGCTAAGCTCTTCCTCCTTCCACGAGTTCATTATGAATTTTTCTTTAATGTATTCTGTTTTGTTTATTGATTCATGAGCAGTAGTTATAATTCAGCATGTCGTGCGAACAACTCTAAGCTTACCCGAAGGTAAAAAAAGCCACGGATGACCTCCGTTGACATGGTGGACCAGTATGACCAAGCTCCTGAAGAAGGAGAATTTACCGGACCCGACAACCCTTGACAGAATTTCTTGGCACTGTGAAACAAGGAGAGCTGACCCCACCTAAACTAGGAACAGGCTAGGAAGTAGAAGAAGAGCAGTAGTTATAATTCTAGAAATAACAACATAGATTTAGGAGTAATTTTATGAGATATGTATGTATTTTATGTGTCAGTAGTAAGGTTTTGGTAGTTTGTGGAGACTCAATATTAATTGAATAGAAAAGTGTCCTATCAGTATAAGATTAGTGAGCTTATTTGAATCATTTCACTTGAATCACATATTTTCTGACCCCAGAGAATTACTTCTCACTTAGCAACCTTTATTTGAGAAGGGTTGTACAACTGAACCGAGTAACTGTAGACCAATTTCAATCTTACCGGCTATTAGTAAAATTTTTGAAAGAGTTATTTTGCAGCAACTAGAAAGCAGTTTTAATCTAACTAATTTATTTCACAAATTACAATATGGATTTTCAAAAGATCGTACAACAATTGATGCTGGTACAACTCTTTTGAGACATATATTTAATACATGGGAGAATTCACAAGATGCGATAGGTGTATTTTAATTGCTTCCTATTTCAAAAATAGAATTCAACACATAGATGACAATGGGGCGAGGTCTTCTGGATTACCTGTTACTGTAAGCATTCCACAGAGCTCTATACTGGGTCCTCTACTTTTTCTTAATGATTTACCATATTATTTAAAAGATCTCTGTGATATAGTTCTATTTACTGATGATATGTCACTTATTATATTAAATATAATATTATATTAAAGTCGATTGTGTAAATTATTATCGTTAAGATAATAATTCCGATGAATCATTTATACAATACTAACTAATCGAAATAATAAGCTAACAAATAATACAGAATTAGAAATTGTATTAAAATTTGTTTTGCTTACACAACTGGTACAGTCAGCCATAAGTACAGTCCCACATAATGTCCATATTTATATGCTAGTTCTATGACTATCCTACATGTATGCAATTTCCCAATGCACAGACATATTCTAAATATGGTTATATTATGTTTGATTTAGAACGTGCTTACAAATACAAACATTGCAGTGGGGCTGTACTTATGATCGCTGAGCGCACCCATAATTATCGCCTGCGCTACTAAATATTCAGTACAATAAGGTTATTGACGTTTTATCGATGCCTAAAATAAGTTAGTTGATAACAAAGGGGCTTTGTTCCATAATGATTATGGACGCGTTGCTATCGAGGTACAGTCAGCACTGTAAATCGCGTAAGATATTATGCAAATATTTTTTACGATTATTGAAAAAAAAACCGGCCATGTGCGAGTCAGACTCGGGCACTGAGAGTTCCGTACAAATCTGTAGATAGATTGTATGATGTAACTAAAAATTTATGCTTTTCGCAATTTTTACTTTATCTGTTCTATAAGACGTTGCTTCGTACCATATTTAAAGATTTTAGCTAGATGCGAACCGTCGCATACCATATTACAATTTGACGATTCCACTTCGATAGATGATAATCTAACTTAACCTCAAATTGTAATCAGTATGATAAGGTTTACAATCTTTCGACAGTATACAATCTAGCAAAATAGATCACAATCTAACGATTTTGACAATCTGACACTGGCTGCTAACATAGATAGACCTATCTCATGCGCAGATTCACACACGGTATTATTACTAAATGAGTCCCGCGGTGTCACCCGCAGGACAACAACAGCGTGTACGCGTTACTCCTTAAATCATCAGCGTCATCAGCTATCTGCCAGTGAAAGTCCCGTCTAGCCGTTCCAGAGATGGCACAAGCAAACGGACAACGTGTTTAATGATTGAATTTTTTATATAAGTACCGTAAATACTTTCATAATGCGTTCAGTGAAAAGTTGTTGATTTGTAATTACAAATAGACACTTCAACTTTATTTATTTAGATGGGTGTATGGTAATAAAGAATTATTAACCTTCTTCGCCTTTCCGCAGGAAAGTTAATAAGTATGTTATGTTCTGTTTTTTGATGAAATAGCAACCAGCTAAGCAGCTATTGAAGACTTTAAACACTTGAAATTGGCAGAAGCCAGTGTCAAGTGTTTGAAGTGTTTAAATCCTAAATCCTCGAGTCTTCAAGTCTTCGACGTGACGTAAATAATGATAAAAAATATAAAAAAAATAGATCAGATGAAATGGGGACCGTTTTTCGAATAAAAACAAACGCTTTACCGTAACCCCGTTGCAATTTTACAGTCGTCAATTTTTATCGTGCCGCTCAAAGATTGACATTTCAGTTGCAGTAGGGATCACAACGCATGACGGGTCCAGATGGCGTAAGAGAGCGGTTCCCGGGTCCCTCCCATCTCAGGCGCAGTGTGGTACAGCGTGTGGTTTTAGTCGGTTCGATTCTGACACACCGCCCCGCCGCAAACCCCGGTGGGGCGAAGGCCTCCACACGTAAAAAAAAGGGAACACAACGCATATTCGGTCTTCAAGTTTCAATCCTAATGCATTTATTTATCTGTAAAATGATATGTAACGGTTGATATCGTGGCGATGTTATCAAATAACGAATGCCTATGGAATAACTCCGACATGTAAGCCTGAGTCAACCGAATGAATAGGCACTAGGAACGTTAGAAGATAATATAATATTGAATGGCGTTATTTTACAAACCTGAGTTTTTTCCCTGATTTGTACAAATATGTTTACTATAACTAAGCCACGCAGTGTTACCCGCCTTTGTTGTTGATCCTTTACAACAACCGCGGCCGAAGCTAGTCTAATACAGTAACCTATCATTATCTATCTGCCGGTGATGTCCGTTAAAATCGGTCAAGCCGTTCCAGAGATTAACCGGAACTTACAGACAGACAGACACTTTCTTTTTCTTGTATACTGCTTTTCTTTTATTTCTTGTTTGCTGCTTAAGTTAGTTCTAACGACCCTAACGGGGTGAATTGGGGTTATACTCCGTATTTTTAATGCACCTGCACATGGACATCAAAAATAATCTTCCAATTTTTTTTTGCCTAAGATTGTCTCCGGCGGAAATGCGTCGAATACTAAACGAGCAGAGAAAGATGTATGAGAAAAAATGCCAGGAACTAATGGATCAGGCAAAAGTTCAAGCCGCTCCAAATGCACAAGCCGGAAATCAGAATCCTTCGCCCCTTGCGCAGCCTGCGTACGCCCCTCAACCTGCGTACGCCCCTCAACCTGCGTACGCCCCTCAACCTGCGTACGCCCCTCAACCTGCATGCGCCCCGCCACCTGTCTACACTCCACAACAATCGTACGCGCCGCAACCCATGCGCTTCACGCAACATCCAAACCAGGGAACATCTACTCCAGGGTATGTATACGTGAGCTATGTTACATCAGCATTTATCAGTGCATAGCTGGACATAATCCTTATTTAGAAAGGATGTTTTGGTCTACTGTGCAACTTTGAAAATTAAATAATAAAGTATAGCTATTTATAAATCTGCGGTATAAGTGTGTAAGTGTGTTAAAACATGTCTAGTAGATTTTTCGAATTCTAGAGTAGTTAGAGTACGAGAATAAATGTCTCGCTGTCTGTTCCGGCTTACCTCTGGCACGGCTCGACCACAACCACAGGTAACGCCGCGGGGCGACGAACTTAGTTAAAAAAAAGTTATCCTTATACAATCAGCTATCTGCCAGTGAAAGTCCCGTCAAAGTCGGTCCAGACATTCCAGAGATTTGTAAACAAACAGACTGACAGATAGACAAAAAATGTATAAAATATTATTTTGGTATATGTACCGTGTATACGTGCATATTTTGCATTGCATTTAGTAAAAAATGGTTATTTTATTGTTACAAATAGACGCTCTAATTTTGTTTTATTATTATTTATTTAATATAAATATAAGTTATACAATACACATTTGATCATTGGGAGACTGGTTTCCAAACTAGGTAAGTACCTGTAATATGGATAACCAGGCTTCCTTTACACAGCTAAAACAAAGTCTCAAGACAGTGAAAGTGTGAAACACTTGTAGGAGAAAGAAAAGAAAAATACATCACAAACAACACGCACACACCAAGTGAAAAGAAAAATACATCACAAACAACACGCACACACCAAGTGTGCGTGTTGTTTGTGAAAGAAACAAAAATGTTTTCAAAATACATCGATATTGACGCAGTTGGGGATTATTTTTTTAATTATTAATTACCTGTTTCAGACCCAGCTTCGAGAGGCAACGCGCTCCATACAGCTACGCGAGGGAAGACTTACAAAGCGCTATACGCGTAAACGCACCGTCTGCTTCTAACTTGTATCCCAATTTGAACAATCGTACTCATTCATTTAGTTTTGAAAACAACAATACAAATCCGGCCCATGATTTCGTCTTCGTCAACCACAGTGGAACTGAGAGGTGAGATTCTTAAATCAATACTTATTCTAGTTCTGCCTTTGCTGTAGAATATTTTCCTAGTGAAAATATGTGAAATGAAGAAGAGAATTGATTTGAAAATACATAACATATCAACCGATCGCCGACCACTGATGAATTAAAGTCTTCCCCAAGCAGCGCCATTTCCCGGTCTGGCGACCACGAACAGACGTATCGCCTGATGGTAACCCGCATCACCAGAGGTGTCACAAGAGCATTGCCGGCCTTTGGGGGATGGGGAGGAGAATGGAGGAGGAGTTAGGGTATGGGCCTCCGGTATACTCACTCACTCGGTGAAACACAGCGCAAGCGCTGTTGCACACCGGTTTTCTGTGAGGCGGTGGTATCATTCCGGTCGAGCTGGTCCATTCGTACCGAAGCATGGCTTTCTCACGGTGATAAACAATCCTGAAACCAGGTTGTTACTTTTTGAATTTCTGAAGCGTGCACAATCCAACTTGACAAGGACTAGTTATGTCGGTTGCCACGGTTAAGAATAGGTTTACTTACTTCAGGGGGTGTTCTAGTGTAGAGGCATGAATTTGATGTGTTTTTTCAGGTGCTATAAATAAAATCAAAAAATATTTTTACCATCCATTTTTTTACCGGGCGTTTAATATTATTTGAAGATTACAAAAAAAAAATTAGTCAAAAAATACAAAATTGAAAGTGGTTCGAGTTGTTGAAGTGGGGGGTACAAAAAAAATGGTGCGCCATTCTTGTCATGAATGCAAGCTTTTACAAAATCTGAAAAAAAAAGAGATTATTAATTTAGATAAATGCTGCTATCTTACTACGAAAAAGTGTAAAAAAATACTTTTTTCTAAATTATGGCTGTCCAAAAAAATGATACATTTCTTTCGACTTTTCTGAATTAAAAAAAAAATAAATTACTATTTTGTTATAATAATGGTTAGGACGAGACATGTATTGAGAAGATTCACACCAAATTTTAAGTCAATTGGTTCAATAGAACTTGAGAAATCAAGTCAAACGTTTTGAAAAATGTAGTTTCAATAGAACTTTCGAGAAAAAAGCGTTTAAACGTTGTTTCTCAAAAGTTGTCACGGTAAACGTAGCACGTTTTTTAAATGTGTGTCTATAACACACATTTAAAAATGTGCAACGTTTACCGTTGGAGAGCTACGCTTCGGCACGAATAGGCCGGTTCGGCCTCACAGAAAACCGGTCTAAAACAGTGCTTGCGCTGTGTTTCACCGAGTGAATGAGGACACCGGAGGCCCATGCACCAACCCTTCTCCAATCCGCCAAAGGCCGGCAACGCACTTGTGACGCCTCTGGTTTTGCGGGTGTCCATGGGCGACGAAAATCGCTTACCATCAGACAATACGACTGCTCGTACATAAACAGCTTCTTAAGTTGGAGCTAACATGCACATACACATTTCGTAATTCTCGGTAAATTAATAATAATAAATATGTTCAGACATTTTAACACACAACGCCATCTAGTCCCAAACTAAGCAGAGCTTGTACTATGGGTACTAGACAACTGATATTAATATTATATACTCTTTTTGTAAATACATACATATTATACATAGAAAACACCCAATTATATATTTATTATGTATTTTACAGAAACCGTCCATCCGCGCCATCCAGGGATCGCTCGATCAGCAGGTGGGATATTATTCTTTCTCCAATTAATTAATTTAATTTTAAACATACGCAAGTTGAATCTTCAATCTTTCTTATCTGATTTTCTAACTAAAATGTGTATTACTTAATGTATACATATCTGTATATAAAAATTAATCAGTATTTCCTTTGATCACAGTATTACGTGTGCACGTCTGGATCAGTTCCAAATCAGCTCTTTCTGTTGTGTTCTCTTTTTTTTTTTTTTTTTTTATATATTTAAACTGCCAAAATGACTCTGCCCTGCCTGATGGAAAGCATGAGCAGAATCCAAGAGTGGTGGTCACCATCCTCAATGCGAAAAAGAACAATGCAGCATGGTGACCCACACTATGGCGGCCTGTGGGGAAGGGGGATGGTGAGGGGGGATAGGGGGCGTTGGATTGGGGTATGGGCCTCCGGTATCCTCACTCACTCGATGAAACACAGCGTAAGCGCTGTTTCACACCGGTTTTCTGTGAGGCCGTGGTATCACTCCGGTCGAGCCGGCCCATTCATGCCGAAGCGTGGCTCTCCCACGGTGTTTATGATTGTCAGGAGAAAGTTCTTAAGAAAGAAGAAATTAAGAAAGTTGCTCGGAATATCGGTCTATACGAATGACCAAGAGAAATAGGTTTTCTTGTATAGGTATGTAGATTTATAGTGTAGAGAGGCTAATGTCTATAGGGTCAGCTCAGGCAATAATAAACACTCAGACTAAGTATGTAATACTTGTTAAACACGAAAGCTTTAGAGCAAGTAATTTTTTTGTTTGATAATAATTAAAAAGTAACACTCAGTAATGATTTCACAGATCTCGCAACAATAAGAATGAAAATGAGTTCCTGTGTCCCACATGTAAAACGTTGTATGGCTTACAAATCTACCAATGCAACCGCGGACACAGCTCGTGCAGCAGCTGCAAGGAACAAGGCCGGTGTTGTGGCATCTGCGGCAACATCATCACTACCATGAGGAATTTCGCCTTAGAGGGGTACGTTGCTGAACAACGAATGCCTTGTCAATTCAACAAGAATGGGTGCACACTATCTTTCAAAATGTCCGAAATGGACATACATTCCAAAGAGTGTCCCTTCAATGACCTGAAATGTCCTCTCGGATGCTCCTGGAAAGGGCAATTAAAACAACTGGTGGCACATTTCGACGGGTTACATCCTGAACAGCGCTCTGTCGACGTTGATGCCGAGATTCGACTCAGAGATATTTCCAGTAACAGTCAGAATGTTTACCTCATACTCATCGGCGTCTTCAACTTCTTGTTTCACGTGAAGGTGTCGGAAGCCGAGCGCAAGATATACATGTTCGTACAGCTAATAGGCACGAAGGTGAGCGCTTCCAAGTGGAGCTATGAGCTTCAGGTGTACAATAAGGGCGACTCCCGCAGAAAATTCACGTTCAGTGACGCGGTCGCGTCGCACGTGGAGCCGCCCGCCGACATCTTCAGGGAGGCCAAGTGTTCGGTGCTGTCTCACGCCTACGCAGCCACCTTCTTACACAACGGCGTCTTGACTTATAAGCTTTTTATAAAGAAAACTATAGGCGATAGACCTAGAGGTGATTTTGGTAAAAATCAGCGCGGAAAAGGAAGGAAGTAAGATATTTACATATTAAGTATGACATTGAAAGCTTTTACTGTATCACATGCTATACTTTCCTTAAAAGAGTCCGTTTTTGTGTTAAAATAGTATTAAGATTTATTAATAAGGTAGGTACAAGGTTATTGTATACCTACCTTAATTTCTGTCGTTGTCGAACTTATGTTATTACTTGCTCAAAATACAAAAAAAGTGTTGTTAAAGGTTTTACACAATAAGAAAACCATAGTAGCTATCATGAATAACAACAAGCTACATGGCCATTGAATTGCTAAGTATCTATGGATATAGTCAATATAGCTTACCTTCTGTATCAGAAAGCTACGAAACCGATGAAATAACTATGAACAAGCTATTTTATTATATATTTTGTGTCACCCATATTTTCAGGTTATCTCAGAAATGAAGTTCAATACATCATAAATTAAAATTGTATCTCGTAAGTTCTAAAATAACACAAGTGTACTGTCACAGAGATCAAACTATATTTAAAGCACTATAGTAGTGTTGGTTTTACAAAGTAGAAACTAGAGACAACTGTCAAAGTGACAGTTGTCTAAGTGTCAATTGAGACTTTCTAGCCAATACTTATGATAAGTTTGGGCTGTTACGATAAATAAAATTAGCAATATAAGGAGAAATAGTTCACTACGACGACGGTGTTTTAGTTTTTAATCAATTTGATTAAGTCAAAAACTGACATACTTAACCTACACTATTAGGTTACGATAAATTTTAAATTACGAACTACGTTCCTGATAAGGAATGACTCGTGATATGTACGCTCATTGCTCTATTTGTCTATATTTATGGTCGAACCCCATAGACTAGAGTAGAATGTCAGGCGTCATAATGAAAAAAAAACCACATTCTTGAGCTAGTTGTCATAAGTACAAGAATACAAGAATTTAGGAACTGGTGGAAGTGGCCCATAATCTGTATGGGCCATTTCCACCAGTCTCTGATAAAATTTTAGATAGTTACCAGCCTATTTGATGCCTATCAGATTAAGGTTGCTGATATATATATACATGCTTATATATCTGACATACTATGTCTATCCCAGGGCTTATAAAACCGAAATTATGGGGCCTTGTTTCACTGGTTACAGATGAATTTCTGATAGTTTTTCTGAGAAATAATTTGACGTACTTCCCGTGTAACAGTTGACCCAATTTATTTAAATAAAAAAATAAATTGTGTAAAATTTTCTATCCCTGTGAAACAGAGCCTTAGTTTATTTTTTCTAGCAGATAAGTTCACAATAGTCTGTCAGGAGCTTTGTCAGCAAATGATTAGCCTGACCCTATATAGTAAAAATGTAGAAGTCCGTGAAGACACAGTAATGATATCACGAAATTGATATTTAATTGTATTATTACATACGATACATATTATATTTGACGCTGGTAACATTTAAATTTACATTATTATCCAAAGAAATGGAAACGATTTTTTAGAAGATCATAACCATAATCTTGATGAGTTTGGAAGCATAAGAAAGTGGGTATATTATAATGGTTATTTAGTTTTTTTTGTGCTTATGGTGTGTAGATACTAAGTTAATATTGATAGTGCCATAAAGAGACGCCGTGATCTCAAAAAGAGATCATATATTACCATAAGAAAATGACGAAAATTTGTCATTCTTTGGCACATTATTCTACTAGGTTTTCTTTAAGGACCTTGGCTTTGACTCAAAATGTAATAAAAACATTTTGACAGTTTAATATATTATTAATCGTAATTGATAGATATATTTAATAAACGTATTTACTATTTCAATAATATAAAAATAGTTTTTGCGGTATGCAACACCAAACACTTATCGATAATAAGTGTTGCCAGCCTAAGGGTTTACCACTGGCAATTATAGATATTTTATCAAGTGAAATATAAATATTTTAAACCAGAAAATATTTTTTTTAGAATTAAGAACTGTTAAGTTTTAGTTAAGTCATTTATTCGCCGCCATTATGCATAAAAAACAATTATGTATAGTTTCATAGATACCATAGATATATAATTCATATTGAAATAGGGTTTACTTGAAATTATGTCAGGGCACTGAGAAATAAATCGAAATTCTTTTTCAAATCCTAAATTTTTCTTTTTTCCCATACTTTTTCTTAGGCTACGACCATTTTTATCCTCGTCATTAGAGTGCTTATAGAGGTAACTTATTGGTTACATTTTCTTGTTTGTTTATGTATGTAATCTTAAATAATTGTTCTGAAAAAATCGATTGTTGATGGTCGAATTGTAAATTGATTTAAATATAATTTCATTCCTTTTTTTATTCTTTTCTATAATTAAACCGTATTGTTATTACTGTAACTTTGCTTTTGACTTACCGTGTTTGTATTTCATTTAACATTATTAAATAAAATTTGTAATCATACTTTTTGCTTTTTTTATATATGGACCTGCCATCCACTGCAAATATTTGGTTCACACTATAGGGCTTTTTTGTTTGTTTTTCTTTTTGGTGTATATTCTATGTAAATATTTACATGAAAAAACTTTAGGTATAAGACTTCTAAACAAGATTGTATAAGGAGTAAAGACTTATCAGTCAAACTAGTATGCATTGTACAAGCTCTGTATATAGTTTGAAAATACATGTCGTTTTGTGTTATGCGAAATATTATTAAAAAAATATACCTACATGGATTATCTTGAAAGATGCAGTAGATAACCGACAATAGATAACAATAGGTATGCTGTCCATGGGCGTACCGAGGCGTGGGGGGCAGTTAGGGGCAGCTACCTCCCCCTGAGTTAGGTAACTTCCCTACTAACTATATTCTTACTACTTAGTACTTTTTGCCATTTGGAGTACAATATACAACCTGTAAAAATCGTGCGTCGCGCCCTCTACCAACACGCTAGCAGCGCTGCCAGTAAAAATATCGCGGCCAGAACCTCGATCGGTGGCCGCCTCGTTCCGCGCACTTCACGCTTCTACAGCAACAGTACTGAATCTTGTCGAGCCACTGAGTCAAATTTGGGTCAAATTCGGAGGGTATTACTTTTGAGGGTATTTTTAGGGTTATTTGAATATAATATACAGTTTTTGTAAATATATGTAATAAATGTTGAGAAAAATAAAAATGCCCAAGTATCTATTAACCCTGGGAGTACCAAAATAAACCTATTATATTTAGGAATTGTTTTAGTGACTTAGCTACACCTCGCACAAGTAGGTACTTATTGTTTGAACTGATCCTTGCCGCCTCTTTCCTTCCTCTTTTCTTTCTTAAGCGACAGAAGTTACATCATTCAGATGATTGGCAGTCCACAACTGTGCGAAACTTTCTGCCTTGCACAACAAAACTGGAATGAACCGTCGCCCCCGGAACAATACGACTTCCAATCTTTCAGATAAAGAGCGTACTCCTTTTTTAAAGGTCGGCAATGCACTAATGCCGCCTCTGGTGTTGCGGGAATCCATGGGCGGTGGTAGTCGCTTACCATCACGCGACACTTTTGTTCGTTTACCGCTTATCCTATAAAAAATATTGGAATTACGGAGTTATTCGTATATAATAATAGAAAATATTAACGGAGAAACTGAGGACAAGCAGCAGAATCATTATACCCGAAGGTGAAGACATCAATGCCTTATTCCACTGCTATAATTGGAAGATCACAAGTGGTTAAGAAGCCATATGATCAAAGATAGAATAAATGGGTACGCTCAGTGTAGGTACATATAAAATTTGATAACGCTATAGGCGATTCTTTTACCGAAGACATTCGATTTGAATGGTTTCAAATCAAATGTCTTTTATGAAATCAAAAGTTACTTTTAAAATAGCTTTTCTGTGTTTAAAGAATTTATGTAAAAAATATCTATACTAAATAAAGTTGGAGTGACTGTTTGTAATATTAAAAGAACCGCATTTTTTTACAATTTTTGTTTGTTTCGGCTAATCTCTGAAACGGCTGGACCTATTTTGAGGGGACTTTCAACGGCAGATAGCTAATGGTGTAAGGAGTAACTTAGTTTAAAGTACATCATTAGCCCTACTTTTTCAGATTTGCTTGACCCCGCGGCGTTACTCGCGGCTACAACAGTAATAGCGGGGAACACCGCGAGGCGAAGCAAATCTATTATGTAAACCAGATTGCCCCCCTCTGGCTCAGACCCTGGGAACGCCCATGATGTTGTGTATTCATTTGGCTTAGCTCGCTTGATTATAATTTAATATTTCGCACATCTGACACACAACGCTATCTAGTCCCATACTAAACAGAGTTTGTACTATGGGTACTAGAGCAACTGGTATAAAAACATGTGTACTTTTCTTTTCTAAATACATACTTATTGATTATAGAAAACATCTTAACTCCAAAACAAATATTTGCAGATCGTACAAACATATAATCTGACCCAGGAATCGAACCCGAGACCTCAGGGACAGCAGTCGCGTACGCTACCTACTGCGCCACCGAAGCAGTTTTCCTGAAAATCCTTTCTTGTGTATATTTACAACATTAAAGGTATCAGCTGACAGTTGTGACCAAGTTTGTAGCCTCAGGAGTTGGGTACGCGTTGATGAATCAGTTAGGGCATTTAATGTTCTATGTCCAGCAAGAATTTATGCAGGAACGAATCGTTCGTTTTTGGGTCCTGGTCTAATATTGCCTGGGAGGCATTTTTCACTTGAGGGTAGGTAACCACCGCTCAAGTACACCAACAACGTAAGAGGTACAAAGGTTTTCCCCCTCCTAACACCTCCCCTTTAAATCAAATAATTAATTCATTCAGAAGCAACGAAAGAATTGATAACACTTCGGTCGAGCCAAAAGCGCTTGCGTGGTTTTGCAATCTCTTCGGATTTTCAGCGCATCCGAGACACAGGACCTAGATATATGTGTTTTTTCTACTAACAACCCGGCTAGCCTCGCTTTCCCTACTCTGAGGACCAGGACCATATGTATCCAGACCCTGTTCCATCAGTAGCCAAGTCCAAGTTGGCTGCCAATTCTGGTATTAGTGCCGTGTGCCGTGTAATCGCATCTGATCCAATTCGGGTATTTACCAAACCAACAAATAAATTAAGCTGAAGTATATACTTGTTAGCATTACCTGGTATTTAATTCAAATGTTATACGTTTAGTATACGTAGTATATTGAAACAAATTGCATCCTGCCATGCTTCAAAGGATGATTTTATTTAAAGTATTATATATATTTACTAATCGTAATAGGTACACTTTATGCATCGATTTTATTTTATTCGTAGATCTAATGTACGTATACCTACTGTATTTATAGGTATTTATAATCTCATATCAATCATCTAAATTGATTAATAAGAATTCAGTTTGAGGTATAGTTTCTGCAATTTTCTTTATGAAGACCTTGTAAGTCACGGCAGCCTTGTGAAGAAAAGTAGCGGCGTGTGTCTGAGTTAAAATACAGCATTTACCCTCATTGAATACATCTACCACAGACTCCATGAACGACTTGCACGATTCCGAGCATGTGTACACCCTATGTGGTTCATTCTTAGCGTATATTTGGATCTCGTAGGACCATTTCGAGGCGCTAGCTTTAGTGCCGATGAGCTGAACGGCCATGTAAATCTGACGGTTTTGTGCCGACACCCATTCGTGAAGTAAAAAATGGTATGCACCAACTTCTAAAAGATAAACCTTCTGACTAGGTTCATAAATATAACGGAGTTCGACTTCGGAGCCGACTCCACTCAAACGCTGTCCCGGGTGCTTATTGTCAAAGTGGTCAGATAATTGCTTTAACGGCATTCGGTAAGAACATCCAGCGGGGCACTCCAACATTCTGAATGGACATTCTTCGATGTGAGAATAAATTTCTGATATATTCATTATTAGTTCACAACCCTCGCTGTTATGTGGGCATAGTAATTTTTTCTCTGCAAGGTAATCTTCTAAGGCAAAATTTCTCATGTCAGTAATGACTTGGCCGCAAATTCCACATGACCAGCCTTTCTCTTTGCAGCTGCTGCAAGAGCTGTGACCGTTTGCGCACTGATAGATTTTTGGAGGAAAAGTTGCTTCACAAGTCGGACAATTGATCTCAATTTCAGTCGTGTTTTCATGAGCTCTGTGGAAACAAGAAGTACCAGGTATTACTTGTGGTGTAAATTGAAATTTGATCGTATCTTCTATGACAAAAATATGGCTTTGATTTAAATGTTTATTTTATTAAATTCTTGCATCTAAAATTACAGTAAGTCAAACATTCTGAATCTATACAGACATCGGCACATAACTTGGCCAGATTTCGGCGCAGTGGGGAAAAGTTCGCGCATAGTACTCTAATGCAAAAAATTAAAGCAAATGAAATCGAAGTGTAGTCGACTGCCGCTCCAATCGCTTCGACGACAATCCCCAAGTCCCTCTATCAACCAAAGGGACCTATAAAACGACTTCTTCGCATCTAACGAACCTGGACAAGTAATGTGCCGGTCTCTATAACAATTTATAAGCAAGCATTGCTGCAGTATAACGTTGTGGGGGGTGCAATACTTACAAACTTTTTACACATGCTTATAGAATCAACATAGTCTAGATTTTGCAAATAGTAATCCTTACCTATCGCGTTCTCCGTTTGGTCCTGGTGTAGCAGGTGACTGGTTTCTAAAAGAAGTTAGTAATTTATTTATTTTCTCAATATTGGTATCTTATTTATTATGGTATTTAGTTACTAAATATTGTTTACAATGATAGCTACATAAGAAGAGTCTCCAATTAAAGGCTCAGAACATCGTCGAAGGGACATAAATTACGAATAAATAATTGCAAGTACTTTAATGAAACACACCTGGTAGTAGGGTCTTCTTCATTCTTCTGCAAGGGCTTAAGCGATCGACCTCTGAAAAAGTAAAAACGAAAACATAATATAGACAAGAATTCGATGAAGCTATATTTTCAACATGTGTTTGGCTGTCGAGTTTTATTGTACTGATTCTGTTTTCTGGAAATGACTTTTGGATTTTAACTCGTAACTTAATTATACATTTTCAGTTTACAACCAAACTGGTTGCTTTTGAATAAAAATATTTTTGGTTCCATACAATTTTAAACATAAACATAATTATTGCATGAAAATATTACATAACAACCGCCCGCAGGCAGCCTTGGTGTTATTTTTCTGTTTAAGCTATGCAATGTTTATAGAAACTGCAACGAACTAATGAGTAGTCTGGCTCCTAATGTATCAAAAATAATGAAATATAGCTTCAAGGAACACATCAATGATTCAATCGATTCCTATTGTTGTGTGTAGTGTATTGTCCTCATTTTCATTAGTTGCCATTCACATCCAATCCTAAGCCACAAAATTAAAAATCTAAGTCTTGAAATAATGTTCTTACCTTTCTGCGTTCTCTTTTAATACCCCATCCTTTGTTCGTTCTCTATCTAATGCACCATTCCAAGATCCAAGTAAATGCGCCGGTGAATAGTGTCGGGGGTAATTATTGAAAGTGGGATAAACCTTGAAGGCAGGCGCAGTTATGGGATGTGCCGTAGGCCATCTGGAAATAGTTTGGAAAGCAGGACGTGGGTTTTCGGGTCCAGTATACAAGTTGGGATGATTTGTGAAGTTGTGTGGGACACTTTTAATTCCAGTAGTAACATTAGGGGGGTTTTTGTACGTATGTGAGTAGCCTTTGGACTCGACGGTATAGTTGGAATTAGTTTTGAAAGCAGGGAGTGTATGTTTTTGTCCAGTTGTCAAAGTAACGTTGCTTTTGGCAGTTGCTTCTTTGAATGTTGGAACATCGGATGCTGCTTCTTTGAATGTTGGAACTTTGGAGTTTGTATCTTTGAATGTTGTTATTTGCGAGTTGGATGTTGAGCTCTTAAATCCATTGCTTAGAGTAGATTGGGTTTTGGTGACTTGTGGAGTACTTTTTTTCCATGTATTCACATTATATTGAGTTTTTGAAGCAAATGAAGAACTTTTAGATGCAGAGCTGTTTGACTTGTTTAAACTGTATGAACCACTTGATTTTTGAGATCTGAAAATTGAACAGTTAATATCAGGTATTAGATATTATACTTGGCATTTAAGAGAATATATTTTAAGTGCATAAAAAATATCTTTACCTAATATTTTCATTAAAATGATTTGATATTTTATACTGTAGATCAAGTCAAAGACCAACACATAATGGTAACAACTTTTCATTTCTTTTAAATATTTTACAAAACCTTATCCTTATGTACTGAGAAAAACACAAAGTTTTAAAACCGACGGCTTAACGTGCTCTCCCAGGCATGGAGGGGTCTCAATTAAAAACGGCTGGCTAAAGTTGCTTAACCCAGCAATGTGTTAACCTACTCCGTTACCACTTAACCCCGAGCCTCTTTATTTGTTATTATTAGTTTCTGATCAATATAAATGCTAACCTCTGCATTCTATATACGTTCTGACATAAGATATCATGGAATCAACGCCAATTGTTTTGATTGATTGCGAATATATTTCTAGCAGTTTTGTTGCTTTTGTTAGTGTGGGGACAAACAATATTATCAATCACTTCATATTTTATCAATATTCAATTTAGATATAGTCGTGACAATCATAACAAACCGAGGAAGATCCTACTAATATTAAATCGCGAAAATTTCTAAGTATGGATTGATATTTGTTACTCTTTCACGTAAAAACTATACAACGGATTTGGATGAAACTTTACAGTAATATAGCTGATACATCAGAATAACACAAGCTATTATTTGACACACACGCGGGCAACAGCTGCTATAACAATATTTATGACAATGACGGATGCGTGAACTGCTGGGTGGTATTTTAGATCTAGAATTTTATATCCATGTGGTGATAGATAAAGAAAACGGAGTGTCGCCGCCTTTGATCATCCCGTGGGTGTAAGAGCTGATTAAGAGTGCTAACTACTCTGGACTATAGCACTGCAAAGAGAAGGAAAAGAAACAAACCCTACACCGATCCATCTAACCAGCGAGGTTAGTAGACTAAAACCTCCTTTTTAAGAAGACGCTTATGTTCAGCAGACGACTGCTAAAGGCTGTCGATGATGACGATGATACCTAATTTTTTTTTTACTCTAGGAGATTCATGCGTGAAAAGTGACACAAACGAACAGTTTATACCGTGGGAGAGCCACGCTTCGGCATGAATGGGCCGGCTCGACCGGAGTGATACCACGGCCTCACAGAAAACCGGTGTGAAACAGCGCTTACGCTGTGTTTCATCGAGTGAGTGAGGATACCGGAGGCCCATACCCCAATCCAACGCCCCCTATCCCCCTCACCATCCCCCTTCCCCCCAGGCCGCCATAGTGTGGGTCACCATGCTGCATTGTTCTTTTTCGCATTGAGGATGGTGACCACCACTCTTGGATTCTGCTCATGCTTTCC